>JBBBDQ010000327.1:2210000-2235000 GCA_037127315.1 Ascarosepion bandense
ATGTTGTGACAAGTTTCAAATGTAATTTTATTGATTGCGGCTTGCTTTGTTTTAATGTAAATCGCCTTGAATATCTGAACGTTCTTTTTACTGTGTTTGTGTGAGTATTGTGTGATGGACTTATTTGGTACATAGCTATTTTTTCTAAGAAATGTTGTTTAATAGAACTAAGATCAGAAATGTGACAGGTAAGTCTACGAGAAAGCGTGGTTATAGTAAAACCAATATATGTATTGGGTTTATTATTGTTATCAAAGCGCCCATGTAATTTTACACTACTTTGATATTCTTGTAGAAGATTTAATTATATGCTTGTTGGGTTATCAGAGTCTATAAGGTTACTTGTTTTCCTTTTTTTATAATATATCATGAGTTTGATTTGTTAGTTATGATTAATAGGCTTAACATTTCTACCAATAGTGTTTTTGAGTGTTGTTTCATCACGTTTGTAACTATTATACATTAGTTTACAAGAGTATAAGTTAATAATGTTATGTTTACTTTGATGTACACTAATATTATTAATATTATCAATTTTGTTAGGGGTATTATTGAAATACATTTAAATTTGTTGATCAATGACGGAATTAGGGAATTCATTATTAACAAGTGTTTGCTTAATGCTATGTAATTCTTAATAGAATATGGTTTTGGAAGAAGATATCATTTCTGTGCGTTGAATTAAGTTTTTAATAACAACTAATTTATATCGTTGGGGCATTTCCTATTATAATGAAAAAGATACAAGTTCTAGTCTGTTTACCATATAGAGAAGTAGTAAATTTATGTGTGCTGGAATGTATTTTCACCAGAAATGAAAGCTAAAGTACGATGTTTAGAAAAGCTCATTATTAAGCATAGTATACATGCATTGTCTGTTATACTTAACAATATATGTTTAAATATATATATATCGTCCTTCTCCTTTCCGCATCATCCCGTGTATCTTCTTCTTTTCTTTTCTCACTCTGCCTTTGCAACTGTCATCAAACCTGTATTCCAATCTTTCACTTGCTCTTTCACAGACACCCCCTGTAACTTGTTCGTCTTTATCTTCCCTCTCCTCCTGCTTAAAATTTTGGTCTCTTATGTAGCCACCTGCGCATCAGTGGCGGTACCGCCTTGCTTTGGGATGAAACGATTAATATATATATGTCTATATAAATTCAAATTTTATTTAATCTGATGCCCAATTCGACAGGTAAATTTAAAACCTGTCTCATGAGCAAAAACAAAACATTTTGGGAAAAAAAATTATTTGTTTGTGTGTGTACAAAGAACGGAAGTAAGGGTAGAAGAAAAAAAAAAGAAAATTAAACGGGACGAGGCAAAAAGATAATATTAATAATAATATTAATAATAATAATAATATTAATAATAATAATAATAATAATTAATAATATTAATAATAGAAGCAAAAGAAAGAGAAGAAAAGGGCATTCTGTTTCGTCAATGACTTCAATTCTTCCTACCCCGACACCAGAGTGAGACGGACGCGGTAGCGTCAATTCTAGAAGGAAGAGGAAGGTAGAGAGTTAGGGAAACGCTCGATGACTCCTTGGCTTAGCATTTCTTTACGTGTGGACTAGCCTCTTTAAAGAATCTGGATGCGGGGTGGGGAGCGTATTGATGCTTCAAAATTCTTGCCGCCTTCTGCTGTCTTTGCGCCGTTTTAGTCTGATATCCAAAGTTTAGACAAAGGCGTCCATCACTGTCAGAGTTCCACGCCCACTTCTAATCAATAATTTGCTATCCAGACCCATCCTCCGCATTCTGAAATTCGAAAAAAAAAAGAAGTATAAATTTTCCTACTTTGTGTAGGATGAAGGGAAAAAAACTTTCAATTATAGTCTAGAAAAAAATTAGAATCCCAATTCAGTTTTTGGTTTGGTCTAGTCTCAAAAATTTTTAAATTTAAATTTAAATTTCATTTAGTTTTAGATTTTTATTTTTATTTTTATTTTTTAAATTTAATTTTATATTTAAGTTTTAATTTAAAAGTGTATAAATTCAAAAAATTATTTAACAATTCTAAGATGAAAAAGAAGTACTACTTCCCTCCCGAGTATAGGGCAAAGGAAAAAAAAACTTTCAAGAATTGTCTTCAGAAAAATTAGAAAAACAATTCAGTTTTTCGTTTCGTCTGATGTGAAAAAACAAATTAATACGGATTTCTTTTTATTCAGATTGAATTCTTGCTATAAAATTCAATGTTGTGAATTAACTTTTGATCAAAAATCGTACAAACGAACACATACGCCCACACGTACACACGAATGCAATCCACCAAGCACACACATCGAATTCAGAGTAGAAAATTACCATGAAATGGAATATAATAGAGTATTTGGCCTCCTCATTAAAAGTAGGCGATTGCTTCAAGGTAATACCACATACTGAAAAGACCTTAATACGTCGACTATTTAAACTTTTGTTGTCGTTTTGAAAATCGTTCAAGTGAACGGAAAATACGTAGGCATTCTGATTTTTTTTTTTACAATTAGAATCATAATCAAAATCGCGAGTCCCGTAACCCATTATGATCGTTGCGGTATAGCATGTACTGCAGCTGAAACAGTAATGTGGTGTGTCCAAAGCAAAACAGCCTGACGGAGATCATCTCTCTTCAGATTGGAATTTAACTCTGATATAACCTCCTCAAAGACTATTTTTTTCCAGAATTTTTCCATTTACCTTGGTGGTTATATTAAAAACAAGAATCTGTAAGTCATTCTCTGACCTCTGCCCTCTGTGCCTGAATGAAAATCTGCAGATTATAAGGTTCCCTAAAAATAAACTACTACTGAATCATAGAGATGAATTGACAGTTTTATGTAAACAACGAAAATATTTCTCTTTAAAATTTAATTAATTATAATGTCCATTTATAATTTAGGCTTTAATAAAGCTTGAAATTATTTTATTAAAATCAATGACCCACGCAATACTTATTTGGTTTTCATAACGCCAATATTTCTTAGTATACCATAATTACTTAATTCCAATTTTAATCTAAACGGCCCAGTCCCTTTAACAGATGAAGTTGTATAAAATTAGATTTAAAAAAATGTAAAATCTAACATACTGTAAAAAAACTGTTTTCTACACATTTGAATAATGTATGTTCATAGTATCTTTCTTATCCAGATAAAAAAAAGTTATATTATGATATAATTTTTTTTTTATTTTCTGAATAACCATGAATTCATCTTGTATATTCTGCGTAAACATGTGACAATGAATGAAACATGGATCTACTCCTTCACTCGGTCAGCTAAGTGGACAGAAGCACGTGAAAGCCGTACAAAGCGATCAAATACGAAAACATCAGCAGGCAAAGTTTTGGTATCCATAATTTAAAATTCACAAGGTATTTTGTTCATCGATTACCTTGAGAAAGGAAGAAGCATTAATAGCGAATAATATATAGTATTATCAATGCGTTTGAAGGAAGAAATAACCAAAAACGGACACAAATAAAGAAAAAAAAGTGATTATTTACCAAAACAAAGCAGTGATATGTCCCGGAAAGGGATATATATATTATTCGAAGTAGCTAAATGGTTTTTGGCAAATGTAACCGGATAGGACAATCTAGCAAGTAGCCGTAATTGACCGGTACTCGTCGTAGTCGTATGCAGTATGCTTAGGTGTAGTCTTATGCAATAGGCGTAGTCAGTAAACTTTCCAATAGGCGTAGTCCTAGGCGTTCCCGCCTTAGTCTGTATTTATGGCTGACACCAACCAATCATATTACTGTGAGGAGTAACAAGTCGATCACAACGATGGCAAAACTACATGAATTGCACTTTGAATCGCTTCCCACATCTACCCTATTATTCAAATCTGGCCTCCAGCGATTACTGGCTATTTGCAGACCTCAAAAGTATGCTCCAGGGTAAAAGATATTTCCCTGCGTATGTATAAGTCTACCATTCGCCCACTCCCACATCTACTTTCGTGCTTCTGCCATGTATTTAGAGGTTCTTGAAAAATTCAAAGAAGAATTTTCAAAGATATTGATCCTGACTTGGCATCTCGGCTTCAATTAATTTCCTACCACCGTAAGGTACTTCATTGTGCCTTTTTTTAAAATAAATACTTTCATGTAATTGTTCTAAGAAGCATCCTTGTATGGTACTTAGGCTTTATGAATTTAAGCGCAGTACTAGATTTTCCACCAGATCACGTCATTTTACAGTTGAATTGGCTAAATGTAACCGCCAGGCCTATGCTAACAGTTTCTTCTATCACACTTGTGAAACTCTCGGCCGGCTTTGATCTTTCCAGTCAAGTTTGATCTTCAAACATTTAAATGCAATTTCAATTTAAATGTACTAGACATGCTCATTAATTTACCGAAATATATTGTTGAATCTTTGGTTGCCTGTTTTCAACTATGTTTCTTTTGTAAGTTAGCTGGTCGTCCCTTTTAAAGACGCCTGTAACGGTACATTCTGTTTTTAACACCGACAGAAATTACTTGTATTTAATACTGCATTATGATCATTGAGCTTTACTTAAGGTCTCTTTAAGAGAACTCATAATCCGGTGTGATCAACAATTTTTTTTTTTTAGTTTGAAGTGTGATAAGAACAATGCAACTTGGGAGTCATTACTATATACTTGGGGCGACCCACAAGCCGAAGACCTTTGTGAGAACTGAATTAACCCCATGAAGATATTTCCAAGAAGAACCACACCTGCAATATTATGCATCTAGCTGATGAAATGAAAAAATTAAAAAATACCTAAAAACACGTGCAGATGTGTTTACACAGGGAATATGCGTTCTGGTATCAACTTGGAAAGACAGATATTAAAGCCGAGTTCGAAATCAGTTGAATTCCTTGCATTCACTTGCGCACAAATACCCTTGGGAAAGGTATTAATCATCCGTTTTCTTCTTCCAGTTATGGGTTTAAATAATAGGATAGATTGATTTCTATAGCCTTGACTGGTAACCATTCTACCGTAGAAAGTAATGGCAACCATGTGCGGGAAAATCTTCTGCCCAGTGAGTCATGTCTCTTTCAAGACATGATCGCCAAAAGCGTGTGTTACATATGGCACTTAACTGAAAGAATGGATTTTGTTAAGGAAAGGTGATTTAAACTATATTCAGATTGAAAGATACATATGAACAAGATAGATAGATAGATAGATAGATAGATCATGTACAGATTTAGATACATCAATGAATATAATAGAGAGATTTTGAAAGAGAAACATCAATGAATACGATAGATAGATAGATAGATAGATAGATAGATAGATAGATAGATAGATAGATAGATAGATATAAAAATAATGAGATAGTTGGGAGAAAAATACAATGAAAAGAAAGAAGTATGTGCAGTTGTTTATTTATACTAGTAGAATTATGTCTTACTAACGAGTAGGCCATATGCTTGCCTCGAACTGTGATGGCGATTGCGTTGGCAATACAGTATTTCCTATGATACTATGAATTTATAAACCATTGTAACAACTATTACAGTATATATATATATATAGTGCCACACAAATGTTCACAACACGTTACAAAATGTTTTTTGGTACTTCTAATAGAGTTACATTCATTAAGCTTTTACTGCTCGTAAGACATATATATATATATATATAGGTATTCCGTCAAACAATCATAATTTTTAAATAAACTTCAAAATGTATCCCACAAAGAAAAACAAATACTTAGTAACTCAAAAGTTTACAACACATTTTTTTTTATTTAAAACAGCTTTTTTTATAAATATTTTCAAACTTTACTAGAATATTCTTAATTAGGACGGGGTTATTTTTAGAAAGTTCCAGATTAATTTTTCAATTATTTTTAGGAAGGTTTAAAGTACTGTGGCACTCTTTTTCTGTCAACCGTCTTTTAAAAATTAACAAAAACCTCCGTAAAATTATTGTTGACCCTTATGCAAATTGACTTGGTTATAAGAATATATCTAGTCAGTTAAATATTCCATTGAGTTCAGTCGGTTCGATAGTTCGTCACTAGAAGACGTGTCATAGAATTCGTCCCCATAAAAAGCTCTGGTCGTCCTAGAAAGGTGAGAAATGTTGGCATTGAGCTCCGAGTTATACTTGCAGAACTTCAGGTAGGAATAGAAGCAAGCAGAGTAAAATGTGTACGGATACAATTAGTCATTCACTTCGACGATATGACATCTTTTCGAGGACTTTAAGGGAAAAAAAACACTTCTTAAGCGAAAACACGTTCTTGATAGACTGGATTTTGCAAACGAGTATTGTATCAAACCTGCAGCATTTTGGGAAAATGTACTCCGGTCCAACGAAATGATAATTAAACATTTTGACAGAAATGTTGCGGCAAAGACTGGAGAAAGAAGGGTATTTAATATTCGCCGAAAAATACTATTCCAATAGTAAAATTTCTAATTTTAAGGTGTGCTCAGTGTCATAAAACAGACAAACCCCGAGAAGCTGCTTCGTCACTGCCATGTTTTCTCGCTGCTGCTGCTGCTGCTACTCGAGTTATGACTGTTGTGTGCGTACAAATCATCTGCATTAGTCAAGAGCAATTAATTAACCACATCCCACCACCTCCGCTTTCTCGGAACGTGATGCACTCTGCATCAGATATAAAACGGCAAGGATTGAGTTATTTACCTTATACTTCACCATGTTTTAATTGACTAAAATACACTTTTTTTAATTTTATGTTAGAAAATTTAAGAGGGAATCCTATAGAAGATTTGCAATAATTTGATACTGTCCTTTTTCTAAAGATCGTCTGCAAGTGAGAAAAATCTAGCATTCATTTGTTGAACTGTCATTCGCAAAATAAAACACATCACAATTCAAATTCATATGCCTAGAGAGCCTCTATTTTGAACAAGTCGTTAGAAACTCATTTCTGAAAAAAAATACATAAGGTTTGTAACAATATGCCTACATGAAATTGCCTATTATCATTTTATACTAATTTGTTGTATAAATAAAATACACGATAGAAAGAACCAATAGATAATTACTAAGCGTTTGGTTAAATGCCCCCAATGACGATAGAACTTATGACACTACCTTGTAGCCAGCGAGACGGCTTTGCTAACAATCTCACTATGTATGATATGTGATCACGAAACTACACTTGCAAGATTTTATGATATCATATTTTAATGCATTCTCACGTCCAGAAGTTTTCTTTTATAGTGCCTAATGAATATTCATGCATCAGTTTCTGTTGGCCTGGTGTGTGAAATATTTGCTAAGCGCGGCCACCCCAAAATACCAGGCTCTATTCAAGATGAAAAAAGAGAATCGGTAGACGTAATCCTTTAGCAGTTGCATCATAGATTTTCTTAAAAATGAATTTTGAATGTCAAGCCGAGCTGTATCAACTTTTCGAGAAACTGAGTCATATACGCTAAATGCATCGTTTAGTGCTACGTGTAATTTTTCAGTCTTTTCCCTGAATAATGTGCTTTTTTGTAAGCATAGAAATTGCGCAGGAATGATACATGTAGGTGTTGTAAGTAAATTCTCTCTTGATGTATACTTATATCAGGAAAAGGAAAAGTAAAAGAAAAGAAAAGGAGTAGGTTAGAATAAGATTTGGGTGAGAAACTCTTATCAAAGAATTCGAGTTCCAGTATTGCTGAGGATTATTTCTTTACTTTTCAACGCCTGGTGTATAGTCGAAAATGGAAGACTGTAACACAATTTAAGGTTTGCAAAAATAATAATAATAATAATAAAACTGTCAAAATATAAAAACCTGAAAATTAAAATAGAAAAAATGTGGAAATTGAAAACAAGTATCGTACCAGTGATAGTAGGAGCACTTGGAATGATACAAAAAGGGAACAAAACAATACATGAGGGAATCCCTGGAAACCCCAGCTTAAGAGATATACAAAAAATTAAGTAAAGCCAACACACTAAGGAGAACTTTGTCTATGTAACGCTAGGGATGATAGGAGAGATAGAAAAAACATGAAATGGAGCCATAACGACACACCACGACCTGCCTTAGGTTTTCCCGCAGACTTGGTAGGTAGTGCGACCATAGCAGAAATCGAAATATGATGAAAAATGACATAATAATAATAATAATAATAATAATAATAATAATAATAATAATAATTGCTGAAGTTACACAAAACTTTTGATAATAATTAATTGAAGATGATAATGAAAATATGTCTTTCTTGGCGAATAAAAATAGCAACAACAGATATCCTTTTCTTTTTCCAGTGATTTGTTTAAAACTTTTAAAAATTTCTTTTACAATTATTAATGTTTGTACCTGATATTTACAAATGAGAAATTGAATGCAATTATTTACGAATCAGTTAAATAAATAAGGTCTGCTAATAGACAAGTTGATTATTGCAGTAAATCCTGTAATAAATAAGCTAAATAAAATTACGCGGGTAGGCTAAAAGTTCATAGTCAGACCAAGATGCTATTTGTTTTTTACTGTAATCCCCTATTGCCGTCCAAATCTTCTTTCGACGATTTTACAGTGTTTTGATACCATTCAAGAAGAATCTTTCATCACTAAGATGCTGGTTGCAGGCAAGAGGGTCAGTACTGATTATTCCAAATCTGCAGATTACTAAGACTTTCGCATCCCACAATATTTAGATTTTACATGAAAATATGTCCAGGAAAAGAATATATATATATATATATATATATATATATTTAGTATATCGAGGCAGCAAGTAATTTTCTAGACATATGCTATTAAATATAAGAGACAATGAATGTCTATTATGTTTAATCATGAGCCGTTCTAAACGTCGTATTTTTGCTTTAATTTCAGTTGAAAATAAAGACAAAAATTCTCCAACATTTGGATAATTATTTATTGGTTTTCTTCTAAGCTTTCGGCTCACATGAGCCATCTTCAGAGAGGTAGTTTAAACTGAAATATTATATATATATATCATTCGAGGTAGCTAAGCGGTTTAGGCAAATGTAACCAGGTAGGACAATCTTGCATGTAGACATATTAGACGTTGACCTCTAGTCGAAGACCTGTAGACCTCTAGTGGTAGTCCGATGGACGTTGACCTCTATGCGTCCTCGCCTTCGTCTGTATTTATGGCTGACACCAGCCAATCGCATTACTCTAAGGGGAAACCAAGGTGTATGTATATTCATACATCACCTCCCTCTGAACTAAATTTTCCCGTGAGATTTAGCTTAATATATTCTTTTTTTAAGGGTCCGGACATAATCGATACATATTCATTACATCAGAAATGGTTAGAAAAAATCCCTCAGTTGGAAATTCTGGGGACGGAATTTTTTTGTCGATGATGGAGAAGAACTGCCAAACAGATTTAGCCCATTGCAGATTATTTGAATTCAGAAAATATTTTTAGATTGTGTTATATACTATGCCGCTGGCTCTCTGAACAAACAACGATGAACATATAAACATATTTTTATTCTTCGTCGGTTACGGTTGTGTGCAGTAGGAGTGTAAACGGAGAGATATCGCACGCACGCAGGAGTTGTCGGGAAATCATTAGCCAGTCTCTTTTTCTTCAGCTTACCGGGATCTCTCTTCTTTCTCTCTCTTTCCCTCTCTCTCTCTTCGGCTAGAAACCCTAGACTTATATAATCCCAAAATTCCTATGCCTTTTTGCTTTTTTGGTTTTCGATTAATTAACGTAATCTACGGATAGATACATCCGTCAATCATCTTCGCCGGCTATCGCTTTTAAGCCGGTTGTCGCCTGTGTTTTCTGTCTTTGATCTTGCACCTTTCCGCTACTATCCACGGCCGGATATTTTTGTCAATCATAACTTTGTCGACTATCTCTTGTGTTTCTGCCTCTGATGTTGCACTCTGCCGCCACCACCCACAGATGATCAGTCACATTTCTGTTGGTCAAGGTAATATTACAATTGTATTATTTTATATAAATTTGGCTTTTGGTTGTATTTTGACAGCAATTGTTCTTTTAAATATTTTACTTCCTTTAATAAGCATATTAGACAACTTACGTCTTATTGAATTTAAAAAGATTTTTCTCTGATTAGGTGATTCATTTCTGTATTAAGATTTAAATTAAGCGGGAAAGTTCTCCTGATTATATATTTTAGATTTTTATTTGATTCCACTCGTTCGTAAGAAATAGAATCCCGTGTTGGCCTTGTACACCAGTTTTAAACTTGATGCGTAACTTATTTTCATTTCTGAATGTCACGTCAACGTGGTTTTATTCGTGAATTTACATGGCTATAATGTCACGTAACTGTTTTCTGATATGGGTTCTGAGAATTAAAATTTGTTTCAAATTGCGCGTTCCTAAATTATAACGGATTCAATTAATCATCGTTCGTAACAAAATTAATAGCTGAAAAAATTTTAATCTTTTTTTTTTTTTCAGATTTTTTTTTAATAAATATGTTTTTATTTATAATATTATGTTATGGAAACTTGTTTCTTTGTATGTGATGCCGGATTGCACTTTGGTTGAATATAATACAAGTTAGTCAAGAAGAAATGATCGTGGGTGTATATTCTCTAAAAGATTGTTTTTACATTCTCAGATATAAAATCTTATTAGTAAAAATGTTAGTATTATATAAACAAGAGAATTAACCATCAGTCGTTTGTTCTGTGCCGTTGCAGATTGTACATCACCATGAGATATTATTCTCATGTTAATTTGCTGAGCCTATTTGTCCATGCTGGCTCAAGGCATGTTGGAAGAGAGCGCTTGGCGATTTTTCCGCAGTCGACTGCCAGTTCTTCCTGCGGTAGACTTATTGCCAACCAAAGCTATATAACCTAGTCTGTTAAGTTATTAAGCCTTTCCGAGCTGGATTTGAATTCACAGTTTCCTTCTCCTAGGTCGGTTGCCTCTCAAAGCAGGACAAATAGCAGGACAGGGAGTAAGAGATGGATTTATAACTTTTGCAAGTGTATTAAAACGTTAGTTATGTGATGAATTCGACTGTAATTTGCCAATTCTTCAATCTGTGCTACATGATTGCATTCTTCTTTTATTCTTCAGTAGTAAATTATCTTTTGCAAATATTTTAAAAATATATAATAGTTAATAGACTTTTGTTAATATAATATATGCGAATTTTAGTGTTGGTCGGCTCACTGTTGTGTCCCGATCACACTCTTTGTTCCATCTCAAGGTGCTAGAGGATTTAAATATCGGGTCCCGCAAACATTCCCTGTGCAAAAAGCGTGTTTGTTGGAGATCGATATTATTAGCCTCTAGCTCTTTGTATTCATAATTATTTTTTCTCCTCATTTTTCATTACACACTTCTGTATTTTAATTGTAGTTTAAATCTCCCGTAGAGGCCTAACTTGCAAGAGCGAAACCGGTTGCTTTGCTTTTTTTACAACATTATAATGTCTACAAATTAAGCTACACATTTCCATCTCTTTAATATACTTTAATATATATATATATATATATATATATATATATTTCTGAACATATACTGTTAAATATAAGAGACAATGAATGTCTATTATGTTTAATCATGAGCCGTTCTAAATATCGTATTTAAAGCCAAAATACGATATTTAGAACGGCTCATGAGTAAACGTAATAGACATTCATTGTCTCTTATATTTAACAGTATATGTTTAAAAATTATTTGCTGCCTCCATACACTATATATATATATATATATATATTAAAATAGTATAAACTAATGGGTTGTTATTTCACTGTAGTGATTTACTTTATTAAGAGTGTTCGATACTTAGTAAAGTGCTATATGTGCTAATATTTTTATTATAAATTTATAATAAAACCATAATTTACTGCCGTTGTATTTTGGTGCTATCTTATTAGCACCTTGTTAGGCAAAGAAATATTTTTTCTGTTAGGAATCATTATATATAGAAGCTTAAAAACAGGACAATTTTTGCCAAATCCAGACAATTAAGATAGGGGTATTTTCAAAGAGTTTGTTTTAGTGAACCAGTAAAAAAAAAGTTCAGTATATATAGGAAAATTTGATTTTAAGAGTAAAGGGGAATAGTGACTTAAAATTATTTATGAGCCAGACATTTTCTATCCAAGTGATTAGATGATACATATGTAGCATTCGTTAAAAATTTTGTTGTTTTTTTAAGCTTCGATATATAATGATTCCTAACAGACTGACGAGGTGCTAATAACTACCGAAACACAACGGCTCTTGTGTTGCAGTAAACTGTTTTTTATTATTAACTTATAATAAAAATATTAACATATATATATATATATTCGGTCGGGTTTCAATCCTAGCTAGAAGCAATCGTATGTCTAACCGTACTGGTGATACAGCGAAATAGATCTGTTTTTGGATGACTTTAAATATGTATAACTAATTAAGAGTTTAGGAAATATAGCTAATCTATTGAATTTATTAAGAGTCACAGGAAATTATTAAAAGCAAAGTTGGTTTATGTCTTCAAAACGCACTGCACATGTGTGTATAACATAATGTCCGTGACTGTGCGTGGGTAAAGTACATTAGTAATTTCGCAGGCTGCTAGATTCACTTATTGGCTTAATTCTTATCTGAAATTTCGCTTTATAAAGTTATTGTTCAATGGCAAAATATGCACATTAACAAGGAAAGAGATTATGTTGAAACAATGCATATATATTCTGTAAAATGTATACAATATTCAAATATTAACAATATAAGCATGATTGACTGTTTTGTTTACTTGATCAAGAATGAACTCCTCGGTTGCTTTAAGCAAACATCAGTCTTAATGTCAATTGTGATTGCTTAAGAAAGCAAAATTGAAAGAAAAGTAATATTTACTACTTTTCTCTGCCCCTCTTTCTCCCCCCCCCCCCACTCTCTCTCTCTCCATACGTCTTTGATTGTGTTTGAAATTAGTCTTTTCTAAAGCCGTTTGTTCTACGAGAAAATATTGTATCTTAAATATTTAAATTTTAGTTTGCTCGTTATTTAGCCGGATGTGCGTTGTTGTACAGTGGATATCGGCTCGGAACGAGAAATTGGGGAGCCGAATTCGAATTCCTAGTCGAATCCATTGTATTCACTTACGCACAAATACCCTTGGGAAAGGTATTAATCCGTCTCTTCCTTCCAGTTATGGGTTAAATTTGGGTATATAGCCTTGGTCGGCAACCAGTCTACCGCAGAAAGCAAAGCAATTGCAAACTACTGCGGGATAATTTTCTGCCCAGTCAGTCATAGTCTCTTTCGAGACATGATCGCCCATGCGTGTATCACGTATGGCACTTTAACTGACTAACTGTTATTTAGCAACATATCAACTTCTTATGAGTTACTGTGTGACCAAATATAATTTTTGGGGAGTATTAGTAATTTCTTTTACAGTTAGGGTGACTTCACTCGAATCTAGTGATCACCAATATGTATGTCGCCGTCTGTCTCTCCTCAGTTCGGTTTGTTACCTATTCTTTCTTTACCGTTCTCCCTCCTCTCCTGACTGCTCCCTTCTAGATAGCATTGCTGACAACATAGATAAGGCTATTTCCTACAACCCATTCGCTCACATATTTGTATTCGGAGATCTTAACGACCATCACTCTGAGTGGCTTAAAGACTCTACTACTGATCCAGCGGGCATCCACGCCATGGACTTCGCTATTTCCCAACCCCTTACGCAAGTGGTGGACTTCCCATCTCGCTTTACAAGCACTCCCTCTGGACACTCCTCGCTAATAGATATATGTTTTACTTTTGCACCTGACGCCTGTCAAGTCTCGCAGCTTTGCCCTCTCGGCAACTCCGACCATACTGTTGTCTCTCTCAATATTTCTTTCCACTCTCACTCCCCTACCTATAGGACCCCCTACTGTTACCAAAAAGCTGACTGGGACGCCTTTCGCGATTACCTCTGCGACATCCCTTTGGGAAAAGTGTTCGATCTCCCACTTGATAACTGTGCCTCTGAGGTTTCGTCATGGGTGAAAGCTGGCATTGATGCCTTCATACCTACCAGGAAGTATTGTCTAAATCCTCATTCCTCTCCGTGGTTCTCTCCGTTCTGTTCGGCCGCCATTGTCCACAGGAACGATTACTTCCGACTATTCAGGAGACAGTCATCTGATTACAATAGGTGCCTCTTCACGTCCGCTCGTAATGAGTGCAAGAGAATCCTGAATGACGCCAAACGGTTGTTTGCTGAGAGAATGCGACAGCGCTTATCTGACCGCAAGTTCGATTCCAAGTACTATTGGCGGTTATGGAAACGGGTGCTGAACAACAGCAAATTCTCAATACCTCCTTTAAACAATGAATTTGAGGTTCTCACGTCATCTACGGACAAAGCTGAGTGCTTTGCTCGCAGATTCTCATCCAACTCCACATTTGACTCATCTGGAGTACCCTCACTCGACTTCCCTATTAGAGCTGACGCCAAACTGTACGACGTATATATTACCCGACAGTAGTTTCCCGAGTAATTTCAAAACTTGACCTCCATAAGGCAAGACGATGGAGTCCCGGTGATAGTCCTTAAGAGGTGTGCTCCTGAACTCTCCCCTGTCCTCTCTAAACTGTATATCTACTGTCTTTCTGCTTCCTGTTTTCCTGCATGCTGGAAGTTCTCTTCAGTCGTTCCTGTATTTAAGAACTGTGGTGAACCTTCGGACCCATCCAACTATCACCCTATCAGTCTTTTACCAATTTTCGGGAAAGTGTTCGGGGCCATAATTAATGCAGAAATAGTTTAACAACTTACTGCCCACAAACTCTTCTCGGACAGGCAGTATGGCTTCCGCTTTGCCAGGTCCACGGCCGACATGCTAACAACCGTTACGGAGCACATGCTCCAGGTCCTTGATGAGTCAGGCGAGGCTCGTGCTGTGGCTCTGGACATCTCCAAGGATTTTGACAGGGTTTGGCTCTCTGGCCTTCTATCCAAGCTACGGGGTTACGGTATTACCAGACGCTTGCTTGATCTAATCCAATCTTTTTTAAATAACCGCAAAATGATGGTCGTTTTGAATGGGCATGCCTCTTCATCCTACAGCACAAATGCTGGTGTCCCACAGGGCTCTATCCTGATCCCGACGCTCTTCCTTATTTTCATCAATGACCTCCCAGATGAGATCAAGTGCCAAGTAGGCATCTACGCAGATGACACCACAATTTACTCCCGCATCAGTCAGAAACCCGTTGTGGCGGGCAAACATAATCTCGCTGCTGACCTTGAACGCTATCTAAAATCTGTGGTGAATTGGGGCAAGAAATGGCTTGTCAATTTCAATGCGTCTAAGACCAAGCTGTTGTCTGTCAATCATCACAGGTAACCTCTCCTGCCTCCCATAAGCATGGACCAAGCGATTCTCCATGAGAGCCATACACTGCGCCTCCTCGGCCTTTCCCTCTCTTCTGATCTCAAATGGAGCCACTACATCGAGTCCATAGCTAAATCCACTGCTAAGAAGGTTGGGTCACTGTGTCGGACCTGGATGTTTTTTCCGCCTGAATCCATCCTGCATATATACAAATCAACCATGCATGGAATACTGCATGGAATACTGCTGCCATATATTGTCAGGTGCCCTTGCCGTTCACCTCAGTGTCCTCGACAGGCTCCAAAGGAGAATCAGTAATGTGATAGGTACTGACTTGGCGGCTCGACTGCAGCCACTCCACCACCGACGAAATGTGGCCTCCCTTTGTCTGTTCCATAAATACTTTCATGGCTTCTTGTCGGACGAACTTAAGTCACTGGTGCCTCCTCAACAGGTGTTTACTCGTGCAACCAGATTGGCAACTGGGTCCCACCCATTCACAGTTAGGTTAGACAAATGCAGACGACAATTCTACTCCTGCAGCTTCTTCTCTCGCACTTCCCGCATGGGGAACTCTCTCCCATATTCTTGCTTTTCTACGTCTACAACCTCCAGGAATTTAAATGCAATGTCAATACTCATCTTTTAACTACTTGACTCTAGTTCTTTCCCCATCCCGTATATCCTTTCCTTTATCTCAACCTGTCATCACACCTGCATTCTCATCTTTCTATTGCTCCTTTCTGATTGGTTCGTCTTCCTCTTCACTCTCTTCTAATTAATCTTTTACAGTTATGTAGCCCCCTGCACATCAGTGGCATTACCGCCTTGCTCAGGGTGAAACGATTAAAAAAAAGAATTCGTTGGATTCACTTACGTACAAATACCTTTGGAATAGGTAATGATCTGTTTCTTCCTTCCAGCAATGGGACAAATAACAGAATAGGTTGGGGTCTGTAGCTTTGGTTAGCAACCAGACTACCGGAAAAAAGTAATAGCAACCTACTGCGAGAAAATCTTTTGCTCAGTTAGTCATATCCCTTTCGAGACATGATGGCCTAAGCGTGTAACACCTATGGCACTTACTGATTGACTGAAACCTATTCAGGTCTCAAATAACTATTATATAATGACCTCCGCATATATTTATTTTCTCATATTTAATTTTAAATTAATTAAGTAGCGCTGGAAGCTTAAGTAAATAAATGCTGAATGTTTCTAACTAAAGAAACGGCTAATATTACGGATACCGTTGGAGATGGGGATACAGTTATTACACTCTGGTCACAGCCCCGTAGCCAGAGTCAAGAAGTCTAGTAGCACTGACTGACTCAGTTAATGAATGTTGAATGTATACTTCTAAATAAACCGTTAAAACTGGTAAATATAACCGTTAACATTAATATCACTGATAATTTATGTAGAATTTACTTGTATTTAGCTGCAAACCATTTCTCATCTGAGGAAAGAACGCAGAAAATTTTACAAATGGTACTGTCAATCTGTGTTGGAATGAGAAAACGATGTCATTACCAATATATAATGACTAGAGAAATCAATGCGATTTCTTCCTTTTGTTTTATTTTTTTTCTCTGGACAAAAGCACGGTGTGATTCTGTTTCTAACTGTAGATCAGCTATCCGGATAGATATGCATCATTCTGACATGGGAAGTGTCTTCTTACAGACTGAGGGATTCATCGCTCAATCAAATATGTTTCCGAGTTGTTAAGCTCCTTGTGATGACACAAGCCATACAGATCAGGTTCGGAGATGCTCGATGCATTATTTAAAACTGCGGACATCAAGGTCGACTTCTAAATATAACTGCTATGTCCGCAAAGCAGACAGGCTGTTGGCTGAAATTAATTCTGGATCGATTTAAAGCATTACTGATGCCTACCATTGAAACATTGCTTCTACAAACATATTCAGTTATCAGAAGTTCTTTTTTAAATTATAATTGCAAGAGATTTGAGAAGAAAAATTAGAAATACGATAAACCCTATTTCTTTTTATGAAAACATTCTTTCACAATAAATTAGCAATTTGTAATCATCAGCAAAAAGAGCAGCCCAGAATGACAAATACAGGTGGAGAATACTAAAATCAAGCAAGTACAAAAATTTCAATACCTGGAAAGTGTGCTAACAGAAGACGGAAAGTGCGACACAGAGATTTGAAGGCGAATTGCCATGGCGAAGGATGCGTTCCAGAATTGAGTAAACTATTAAGAGACAGAAAAATTTCACTAGAAAAAAAGAAGCGACTACTGGTTTGCTATTTGACGTCAGTTTTTCAATATGGTATTAAATGCTGGACAATATCATCAACAATGAAGGAAAAACTTGAATCAGCTGAAATGTGGTTTTACAGAAGGATGCTGCGGATATCGTGGACCGAGCATATGAGCAATGACGAGGTTTTCGAAAGGATTGAAACAAAAATGAAATTAATATTGAGCATCAGGAAGAGGCAGCTAAATTTTCTGGGACATGCAATAAAGAAGAAGTGCTTAGAGAATCTGATACTAACAGGCCAGATAGAGAGAAAAAGAGATTGAGGAAAGCAGCAGATAACATATTTGAAGGGCCTGAGCAGGTGGATGACAGAACGGGGGTTGCGTGGTGTTACAGGAGAAGAGATCGTCCAGCATTCGCTGCCATAAAAAACAACAGATATTACATAACAATTCAGTACTTTTTTTCTTTGTTTTCAATGAATGATTCCCGTCTCTCAATACCCTCAATACATTGTCAAATATTTCCATTGTCAGAATACATTGAAGAATACTTTCCAGGTATTTAAATTTCTGCACTTGTTGGAATTTAGAATCTGTGGTTGGTATTTTGGGATCCTTTTTTTTTTGTTTGTTCGTTTGCTTATTTTATTTTTTTTGTGTTTTACTTATGACCATGCATTCAGTTTTCTTTGCCTCCTTCTATAGGTGGTTTTTAGTTTCTTTTCCGTGTTGTCTATCAGCACTGATTCGTTTTCGTACCATATATTGTTGAGACTGAGACCGTCACTGATGAATCCTAGCAAGATTTCTAGCTCTCTCATAATTGTTTCGATGTACAGGTTGAATAGACCTGGTGAGAAGACACACCCTTGCCTTACACCCCTTTCTATTTTGTATATCTATTGGACTCATTTTCTAGATAGAAACAAATAAAAAATAAATTAATAGAATTTGCTGTTAGAAAATATGTGTGTGTGTGTGTGTGTGTGTGCGTGTGTGTGTGTGCGCGTGTGTGTGTGTGTGTGTGTGTGTGTGTGTGTGTGTGTGTGTGTTATTGCCGCTGAATCTGGACAGACAACGAGGAACACGAATACACTACCGCCCATAATTATTATTCTAAAAAGATGATGTATTTAGTATTATTTTTGGTATTTATTGTCAAGTGGGTAATTCTAAATGAAAATAGAATGATTCTTTTGTTATTATTACTTTTCAAAGTTTTACAAGTCAGCCAGGAAAGTCTTTGCTTCGGCTAGCCAATAAGAAGAAGAGACTAGCATGGGGTAGAAATCTCAAAAACTGGACACCAGAACAGTTCATTTTATGCACATGTGTTGTGCAGTATTAACAAAGAACAATTCTATTTTTATTTAGAATTATCCACTTGGCAATAAATACTAAAAAAATATATATTACGCTGATTCTTGTATTATATATCAAATATATAATTTCTTTTAAAAAACTGGGTTAACCTAATAATTATGGCCGGTAGTGTATATAAGAATATAATGTTATATATTTTGCGTGAGTGTGTGCCAGTGCATGTTTGTGTTTGTAGTGCGTATGTGTGTATGATGTTCTTTCTGGGTAGCTGGAATTAAAAAGATAGCCATCAAGTGGAAGAAATCTGCCTATACGGCGGAGAAATCCTCTTGTTTTTGCTACTACATTCCAGAGCAATAGAAAAAGGAAGATATTTCTTGTCCAGTCATTTTACAGTCCTGAACAGTGCCACCAAGCAGACGTCTTGGCAGACAAGTTAACGGTAATTCACTTATAGTTTTAATAATTCAATCTTGTGTATTAGCTTTTATATATCTGCCATAAGTAATCTTAACATCCCAAAGTGTAATGACTACATATGTATATATGGTGATGTCTATACTATTTTTAGCAGATGTTATCTACTATATTGACATACTATCCAGTAAATTTAACTCCCAATGTTGTGACATTGATTCTTGTATTAATTTGGTGTCAAGATTGGAAAAACAGGCACTAAATAGTCAGCAGTTTTAATATGTTATTCACATAATCTACATATTGAACCAGGTCAGTTTTTATAGTATTTATCTGGTATTTCTTAATTAATTGTTCAAGCACAACCATTTAAAATGCCTTCGTATTTTTCGTGTAACCAGAAGATCAGCGTAAGCCTTCTGACACGAACTCAAATCTCAAATGGACGATTAGTCAAGGAAGTGCTTTCTTGATAATATCGTATTCTGCCGGCAATCCCAGCTGT
Organism: Ascarosepion bandense; assembly: GCA_037127315.1. NCBI lineage: Eukaryota > Metazoa > Mollusca > Cephalopoda > Sepiida > Sepiidae > Ascarosepion > Ascarosepion bandense. The sequence continues at coordinate 2,229,743 of JBBBDQ010000327.1, forward strand.
ACCATCGTTTGAAAATGTTTGAAAACTATGTCTCGCATTTACCCAAGTCTTGAGATTATTTAATATCTATGATACGGCAGACACCAGATCATTTAAGTGAAATTGGGTAAATGAAACTGATTGAAAATAGTCGACAGTTTTTATCGTTCCATTTAATCTTCATTTAAAAAACAATTATGTACATTTTTGTAACTTTGTACAATATTTATGCATTGCACCCTAATCTTTCTTCGGTAAAAATTTTATTGCTAGTCATGCATTACTTTTTAAGTAATACACATATTTATGTCTTTGTTGTTTCTGTTCCTTATATTATGGCCACTTCTGTGTATATATATATATATATATATATATATGTGTGTGTGTGTGTGTGTGTGTGTGTGTGTGTGTGTGTGTGTGTGTGTGTGTAAAATCAAGCTACACACTTTTATTTCTTTAATATATATATATATATATATATATATATATATTAAAGAAATAAAAGTGTGTAGCTTGATTTTACACATTATGAAATACTAATAAAAAAACAAAGCAACCAGTTTCGCTCCCGCTCGTCAGGACTCTACGGGAGATTAAAGTTAGAATTAAAATAAAAGTGCCTCATGGAAAATCCATATATATATATATATATATATAATTTTCTTTTTAATAAAATACTAACATAAAATTTAATATTTTTCTTTCTTTATATCTTTTCAGGGATGTCGTAAAGTGAAGCATAGGTCAGAAGCGAAAATGTTGAACCTTTGACGGCCATGCAAACCATGACGTCAGCGACGCCGAGCCATCACGAGGCGCTGTTCAACCGAACAGTGAACCGGTCCATCCACTTCAGCATCAACGATGCCGCTACCATCGTCGAGCAGGAAGCGGAGTCGAAATGGTTCTCGCCAGCGGCTGAGATCATCCTGATCTTCTGCTATTCAGTTCTCATATGTTTCGGGTCGATAGGTAACGCCCTGGTTTGCTACATTGTAGTGCGTAGCCCCGGCATGCGCACTGCACGAAACATGTTTATCTTAAACTTGGCCGTATCGGACTTAAGCTTGTGCTTATTCACACAGTCAATTAACTTATACCGGACACTGAACAACCAATGGAAACTCGGCGCCTTCATGTGTAAATTTGGCTCGTTGTTTCAAGGAATCAATATTTTTGTGTCCACCAGCAGCATTATGGCCATTGCCCTTTATCGCTTCCAAGTGATCGTCCACCCAACGATGTCTGGAGTACAGTGGCGTATAAGAATCACCGTAGCACTTGTGACGATCTGGGCGGTGTCGTTTCTGTTAGCCAGTCCGTTGCTAGTGTTCACCGTCCACCAAGCGTCTCAGCCTATTGAGTTTGTGGAAATTTACCTCTACCATTGTATCGAGGAAATGTCACTCAAATCAGAAAAAATAGCTTATTCAATCGCTTCGCTGATATTTCAATATCTCGGACCAGTCATTATTGTTGTACTCGCACACACGAAAATTTTCAACAAGCTCAATTATCGGATTGTAAACCGAAGCCAAATGGCACCCGGACTGCACAATTCATACAGTTATAAATCTCAGGAACGTAAAGCAAAACGTAAGAGGAAAACAAAGATGCTCTTGACAACCATCGCCGTTGTCTTTGCCTTGAGTTGGTTACCACTGAATGTCTTTAACATCGTAATCGAGTTCAAAGGATCGGCTTTTTTACACAAAAAAATTGACGTCAATCTGACGTTTGCCATATGCCATTTACTCGTGCTCAGTTCAGCCTGCACAAATCCCGTGCTGTACGGGTGGCTGAACGAGAACTTCCGGCGGGAATTTTTCAGCATCCTGTCTTGTTGTATTTGTACTTCGAACTTTCAGGAAAGCTTGCGTTCATTCCGTGCCACTTCACGAGTGGACGACGATCATGAGATCGCGGTCTATCAGGAATCTGCTTATCCTGTCGGGGAATCTTCCCGTAAGGGGGAATATCAACAGTCCTCACCGCTTGATTCAGAACCCCAGCAAAATTGTCGGGGTTCGGCATCTGTGTGAGAATTTTCTCCTTATTACACACAAAACTCACACACACACACACACACACACACACATACAAACATATATATATATATATATATATATATATATATATATATATAATTTGTTTAATTTATCTTGTTCAATATCTGAAAGTTCTTTTTTCTCTTCTTCGTATGACAGATGGTAAAATAATGCAATTAATAAGAGTCGGAAATGAAAGATAAATGTTCCCTTGAAAGGTTAAATATTGAAGATGTTAAAAACGTATTGACATATCAATATATTAAATTGTATGATCAACAGTAACAACAACAGTAGCAACAATATTTATCCTGATTGTAAATATGAGTTGTCGAAAAAGTTTTCTACTAAAGAAACGAACGAACTTTTTGGCCAACTCAAAACAAATACATTATTTTTTAAAATCCCATGGGATACATTATGCCGAAATATTTTCACCATCTCCATTTTCCCGTGTAAACTATTGACATAACAATTTTTACATACTCTGTATTTTGACATTAAATGCTTATTTTAAGTAGATATGACTACGTTGGTTCAATCACAAAATAAGTTTTCTTACAATAATTGCATATATATATATATATATTTTTAACATTTTAGTTTTTTTTTGTTGAAAGAATTTTCTTTATATATATATATATATATATATATATATATAATCATTTTTATAGTTGTCTCATCAAAACCTATATTTATAATGAGTATTTAAATATAAAACCGATATTTGTTTAGGCTGGTTGTTTCTCTCCGAAAGAAACTTTCAATTAATTTTTCTGAAAACTAATATTAATCCTGAAACCGTTGTCTATCCCGAATCTACATATCTTCTCAAAGAGCTAGCCCGTAAAGGGGGATATCAATAGTCTTGGCCGCTTCAAAATCCCAGCAAAAATGTTCTCCTTATTGTACTGAATTTCCCTAGGATTTGTTGGCAAGCTTAAATATCTGGCCTCTTTTTTGTTTAATTGGCTAGATTAATCACTGGAAAAAAAAACGGGAGGCGTATTCGGCGCCGCGTACCGGTTGATCAATAATTTCCAACGAATATGCATGATAAAGGACAGCGTTGTAAATCCCATTAGATTTTGCATTTTCAATTACATTTGTCGCAGATTTAGTCAGTTAAGTGCCATATGTTATACACGCTCGGGTGATCATATCTATTTTGATCAACGACTGACTAGGCAGCTGTTATTTCCGCAGTTGGTTGCCGACCAAGGCTATAACACCTAATCATTCCTGCTAAGTAACCCATAGCTTGAAGGAGAAGAGATAGATTCATACCTTTTCCAAGAATATTTTCGCGTAAGTGAATGCAATGAATTTAACTACAACTTGAACTCGGCTCTCTGATTTCTCATTCCGAGACGGAATCAATTGCACCAGAACATACATCCACACATCTCAGATTATTAGCCTAATTTTGAAAGTATAATAATGTTTTGAAACTCGCTAAGATTTCTATGAGTTTTTTCTCAGTTATAAAATGTTGATTATTCGTCCATTTAGTGATGCTTTGTAAACAAATGTCGGTTTTATTAGGGAACACTCTTTAACTAAAATTAATTTCTGTTGACTTACTTAAACGCCTATTATTCACCTATTTTCTTTTTATTTTCCATTTACTTAAATGATTTAGTTTTGAAAAATATCATATTTGTTAACTATTTTTATGGTTTATATGAAAAATATTACTTTTATTCACGCAATAAAAGCATTGTTTATCTTTCTTTTTAAATAATAATCATCTTTAAACAATTAAAACATGTAAATTACCATTTGTATTTATTCTAAAAAATCATTGTTTTTTCTTCTTCTGAAATCACAAATCATTAAAGCGTCATGCTATCAGACCGAATCTGGAAAAAGGAAGTTAGTGAAGTTTTTCAGATTAAGTCATTTTTAACATGCAAGAAAGAAATTCTATCATCTTGTGTAAATTGTTCCTGTAAGTTCAAGCCTAATGTTATTTTCTATTTTAGGGAATGACATAACACAGAATGATTCAAGCTTCAAACATTAGAATAAGTGAGTTTTCAAAAAAATAAAAAAAGTATGCTTACTTCCCTTATGAACTGCATCCGGCAGCAAGGCTTCTCTGATTGGGAGGTTGGGAAGAACATGGAGCCACCTCTTAATTGCTGTTGTTCTCAGGTCCACCCTGACCCGGAGTGGTAGCACCTGTTAGGGTCCCAGCTATGGGCAAATAGTTAACCCCCAAACTGAGGTAAAAAAAAAAAACTATGAAAGTGTAAAAATACACTTTTATAGAAATATATACATAAAAATACACTTTTATAGAAAAATATACATTTTTGAAGGAAAAATATTATCAACAATACATTTTTAATGAAAGAAAATTATTCTCAGCTAAACATTTTTGAATACAAAACTACTAGACATTTTCAGTTTTCAAAAATAAAAAAAGTTAAAAACAAAAAATTCATTAAAATCTGACTAAATCAACATTCTCACGAAAATCGAACATTTAAAAACAAATGCCTTAAAATCCCATCTTTAGGCATTAAAAAGCCCAGAGGTTGATATGCCGTTAAACAAAACTCAAACTCAAACTCTACGTCCCTTATCCATAAAAGTACAGTATAGACAGAAATATCATAATGACTTTTAAACGTATTTATTTTTAGATGTATTTTATTCACTAACAATAAGGGGTTTTATATAATGCCTAAATATTAAAAATTACATCCCATTTTAATTAGATTTATTTGGTCCTCATCGCTTTCTTTTTACACACTTAGTACCTGTTAGCTTTCAGTTGTGGTCAAATGACAGAATGTTTTCTCGACACAACTTAAATAGAATGGTCTTGCAGTAAATAATATGGAAATTTCTTTTGAGACATATTTTTTATAGATTAGCATACCATAGACTTTCCTTACATCGCGACATTTGTCACAATCGAAAACATATTGCTTTTAGATGGCTTAAAAACAGGGTGCTGTTTATAATATCGACACAGTGTAAAACTGATCACTGACTTGTACAGAACTATGAGAAAAAACAGTTTGTTTACAGATGTCAAGTTTGAAAGTGTACTTAGTAGGTGCGGACAAAAACGTTTGTTCCTTTACAAAATATTTCTTTTAAATAAATAACAAGCATATACATTTTCATGCATTTTATTTTAAAGAAATATTTTAATGGATCAATTATTGAGCAAGATAATTTTATTAGAAAAAGATTTTTGTCATTAAAAATCATCGT
>JBBBDQ010000327.1:2240000-2277500 GCA_037127315.1 Ascarosepion bandense
TCTTTTATTTTAAATATCCTTTATTTATAGGTTTATTCTGTCGCCTTCCTGGTGTCTAATTCTAATTCTATTTTCTCTATTGATAGAACGTATAATTGTATAAATCATTGTTTGTGATTATCCGTCCCAAAAATTAGGATATTTATCATAATACTACTATTTTCAATTACTTTGAAAAGTATTAACTAATATTGATGGTAATAATAATCAAGTTAATACTTCTTAGCCTATAGTATTACTACATTTTTAGTAATATAAGAATAATAAATATTACTATCGATAATAATGTTATTAGTATTATAATTTAATAGTCATTATAAAACAAGGAATAATATTGCGGTGTCTGAACTAATCTTGACAATTAGACAAAAAGAGAATAAAATACATTTTCTTTTTCTTTTATATATCTATGATGCAAAACTTTAAAAGTTTCGAGGAATAAACTGTTCATTAGTTTCACAGAGTAACTTATTTTAAAGAATGTAAAATGGTATAACATTTTAAAGAACCTCGAACGGTAAATGTCTTTAACGGGTCCCAAAAAGTAAAACCATTTAAAGCGTCTCAAAGAGTATAACCTAAAGAATCTGGAAGGTTAAAATCATTTAGGGGGACTCAACAGATAAATAATTTTAAAGGGCCTCTAAGGGTAAAATCTTTTAAAGATTCTTGAAACGTAAAACTATTTAAATCGTCTTAAAAGGTAAAACCTTCTATAGAGAGACTCAAAAGATGAATGATTTCAAAGACTCTCAAAAGGTAAAACATTCTCAAGTGTTTCGAAATGTAGAAACCTTTCAGAAATCCTTCAAAGGTAAAATCTTTTAAAGATTCTCGAAAGGTAAAATCTTTAAAAATTTATCGAAAGGTAAAAATCATTTAAAGAATCTAAAAAAATTAAAACGTTCTAAAGAGATTGGAAATGTAAAACTCCTTTGAGAAACTTGAAAATGAATAATTTTAAAGACTCTGAAAGGGTAAAACCATTTACAGATCCTCGAATAGTCAAACTATTAAAAAAGTTTTGGTTGTTATAAAACACTGTAATAACTCAAAATCTCAAACCATTTAAAGAGTTTCAAAAGGTAAAATATTTTTAAGTGTCGCGGATATTAACAAATTTTTAAAAATCTCAAAAGTTATATCGTTTTAAAAATTTCAAAAGGAAAAATATGTTAAAGTGTCTTGTGTAAATTTGTTATAATTAGATACGAGAATAAATATTGATTCTCCATTGTTATATTGACCTCGTTTTCAATTTGTTCGTTTGAGATTTTGTATGAAAATGCGTATAAACTTCTGAACAATAAATGAACCAATGAAATATTATTTCATCTCACATTGCACCAAAACACAAAATTGTTATCAATCTTAATAAATTCTACATTGTTATTTCTTAATTGTTAATGACATTGTTAGCTTTAAATGTTGTTGCCGTTTACGTTGTTGTTACTGACGTAATAAATATTATTTCATTTATCAAGGGACTTGTATATTTGAAAGAAAATAATTGTATTGTAAAAAACCTTGTTTTCTCCAAAGGCATATTTGATATCCGTTTGCTTATACTTTTGAACAAAATGTATTATTTAAATGATTTCGATTATTTCCAGTTTAATACCATATGAAATTAATTTCTTTAGCATTTAACAAGCATTTAACCTTGCCTATATTTCATTCATGGCTTTCGAAGATGTTCACAGTGAAAGGAAAAACAGAGTGAAATGAATATGGCGAGTTAAACATTTTCTTCAATATTTTTTCTTTCATTTCTTTCCCTCTCTCTTTTTTTCTTTTTTTTTTCTTTTTTTTTTTAATAATTTTTAATTATTTACCTTTGATGGCATTCAGGTATTTTAAGAATATGATTGTTTCTCTGAATCATTCACAAAAACTATCTTATTCGCAGAATATCCCCGATCGGCGAAGAAATTATTTCTTCCAAAGAACCGAATATAATGATATGTTTCCCTGTTGCCTTTTTCGCTTTGCGCCATCCTGGGATTTTTAATCCCTTTGACAAATTGAAAATGTTGAATAGGAAGTGTTGGTTTTATGTGAGCAAGAATAATACAACCGCTGGTCTTGTTACCGAATCCTGTATAATTATTTTATTCTTTCTCAGGTGTCAATCGACCGTCAATGTCCTGTTCAATCAAGCAAGTCACAATTGAATGATATCGTTTATCCCTTTATATACCAAAACAAAAATCGGAAAACGTTTGAACTGGAAAATAAACCTCGATAGAAAAACAATGAGGAAATTCTTTCTTAGGCTAGTTTTAAAACTTGGATGTGTCTGGTGTTCTCTTAATCCAGTTACTGAAGTGTAAATAAATGTGAGTTTTTTAAAAAGAAAAAAAAATCTCTCGATTGTCTTTTTGGGGAAGTCAGTTGCTGGTCCAAATATAAAACGAAATGAGCAGACAGCCGACAGTGCAAATGCCAAAAAAATAATAAAAGAATTTTTGTCAGAGAAAGTCTAACGAGAATATATAGCGAGAGATATAGAGATAGGTAAATATATACACCCTTGTGCAAATTAATAGAAACAAAACGAATAATGTCTTCCTCGGATCTTTCACACTTTCCCTGATCACGTATACGTCGTCTCTTGGCGTTTTTGTCTTCTGACCACATTATTCTTTACGTTTTGGACTGATGGCTTCAGTTTGTGGCTTCATCTTGATCACACGACTGACAGTTGAAAGGCTAACACCAACAACACCCGCGTTCTCTCTGTAAGGCTTGCCAGTGTATTCGTACTGCGTTACAATTTTCCTATCTTCCTTAGCCAGGAAATACAGCCAATAGACAATAGAGACAATAGTGTCTGGGCGTGATAAAAATCTAATGCAATCACGGATGACGCAATAACTTTAAGATAAAAAATGTATTCATACATCCTGAAAATAGATTTATATTAATGCACGCCACTGCAAATGGCCTAATCTGAAAAAAAGAAGTCGATTACAACCTGTCACTCCAGTGGGTAAAAAACTGACCTATGGTGAAATAAAGGAAACTAAATCAATTGTTTAAATTAATTTGCACAAGGATGTATATATATATGTGTGTGTGTGTGTGTGTGTGTGTGTGTGTGTGTGTGTGTGCGTGCGTGCGTGCGTGTGTCTGTCTGTCTGTCTGTCTGTCTGTCTGTCTGTCTGTCTGTCTGTGTGTGTGTGTGTGTGTGATAATTCGTGAAAAAAACAAAGAATGACAAAGAGCTGAATGTTATCTGAAAAATATTAATCCTTGAACCCAATGACATGACAATCCAATTCATTTACTTTTGCGGTTGTCTGAAGTTCGAAGAACAATCGTTTACATCATTACAATTTCATTTTTAAAAATTGTTGAAAATTTAATGACATAAGAATCTACATATTTCCACAAACTATATACGCATACATATATAATTATAAAAATCCATAAATATCGCAACCTGTATATATATATATATATATATATAGATGTATATGTGGGGGGAAATGATATATACGTTTTCATTTACCGGAACAATGTTAGAAAAATTAATGACAAATTGGAAAACACTTGTTTATCTGACACATTTTTTGTCACATGTCTTAACACATGAAACGCGTCAGGTAAATTTTTTGCGTTACCACTAATATATATATATATATATATATATATATATGTGTGTGTGTGTGTGTGTGTGTGTGTGTGCGTGTGTGTGTGTGTGTGTGCGCACGCGCGTGTAATGTAATTATAATCAAACCATGGATGTCTGAACAAAAGAGTTTCATCGGACAATGACTTTGGAGAACATTTTTTAATACTATGTGGAAATTACATACTTAAAATGAAATCAGAAGAACGTCGTGATATGCTGAACGTAAGTAAAGACCAGTTATATATTTCTAAATTATCATGTATAAAAATTTCAGCGATTTACCTACTTCACCAAGAAATGAATATAGGAAATAAAATTGTAAAAAGAAAGAAAAAATGAATCTCTAAAATTCTAGAAAGTTGCATACACCTGTCCGTATGCAAGTACACACGTACATGCATATGCATATACGCACACCCACACGCACAAATATATATATATATATATATATATATATATATATTAGTGATAACGCACAAATATATATATATATATATATATATATATATATATATATACTACTTAAAAATCGGGTGAAAATTTTATTTGAGATTATTTCATTTTTTAATTATCAGATATAAATTTTATTTGAGATTATTTCATTTTTTAATTATCGGATATTCTATTAGTTTTGTTTCTAGAGATTACATAAAAAATATTTTATTTTGTATTGTAACTTGTAATCATCAAGAAATTTCCAGATTGAATGAATTTCAAAAACACAAACATTTCCATATTGTTCTCATGTTATACGAGACAGTTTCCACTCATGCATACATAATTCCTTACCTAATGATTAAATTAATAGAATTTGTATACTAAATTTATATAAATGAAACAGAAAATGATGAAATTAAAATCAATCCATGTTACAACTGTTATTACTTTGAATAATACAACTATATATATGTACGTGTGTGTGTGTGTGATATAATAATTGATATATAAATATTATATACACAAATTGTGCACATTTATATATATATGTGTGTGTGACATTTTATTCAAGTCTAATATATGTACTCATGATACAATAATGTATGTATATATGTATGAACAGAAACTATTTATTCCTACGAAATAATTAAATAAGCAACAAATTAGAATATTTTCACAAAATTGACATATTTCTAAATTTTATTTAAGGTTCATCAGAATTTGATGGTCAAGATTTGAGGTAATACTGAAGATGTTTCGATATTATGAATTCTCTGCCTTTCATTTCAGTTGTTTCATGTTTCATGTTTTCGATTATGAAAAGAAACAACAAAAATTTCAAAATATCGAAACATTTCGTGTTTCCCAACTTTCCTAAAAAAGATTTGTTGAAGCTAATATAATATCACGAATTGTCAAATTTCCTGAGTTTTTTCTTACATGTTTCTTATTTAATCAGTATGTATATATTAATAAAGTAAATTTTCATTCAAATAATCCTGTAATATTATACGTTCTCAGAATAATATTCATATATATATATATATATATATATATATATATATATATATATATATATATAGTTAAATAAAAAGAACACAAGAGGAAAAGTGTATTTAAATCGCCTACGCGTTTCGTCCTGTGGTGGAATTTATGAAGGCAAATAGACGAAATTAGTTTTATGCAAAATTATGCATCCATAAACAATGTTGGCAACTATAAAAATGCTCACAGATTATTCAAAATGTTTTATAGTTGCCAACACTGTTTATAGATACATAATTTAGAATAAAGCTCCTTTCGTCTTTTTACCTTGATAAAGCCCATCACAGGAGGAAACGCGTAGGCGATTTAAATACACTTTTCCTCTCGTCTTCTTTTTATTTAACCATCCTGTCTTTAATCTCAGATCATAACTGAGTATATTTTTACACACACACACACACACACACACACACACACACACACACACACACACACACACACACCACACACACACACATATATATATATATATATATATATATATATATTGGAATGAATTTTCATTAGGGTAATAAATTAGAAATCCATTGTTAAAAAATCTCATTGTTTTTGTTAGAATACGAAACTTAGCAGATATATTTCGAGGATCGGGGAGATTATGCTTTCAAGGTGACGCAATCGTGGCACGCATATTTTTCTAACAAGATTTCTTGATTGTTTACGACAGTAGATGGCATTAAATATATTGTTTAATAAATAAAAACGAAACATCAGCTCAAATATAAGTATCCATTAAAGAATAAAGTGAAAGCAATTAATCAATGTTCCATTCAGATTATATATGTTTCTATATTCCTTTTACTTATTTATATATATATACAGTATGTATATATATATATATATATATATATATATATATATATATATATATATACTGTTTCATATAAGAGACAATGAATGTCTATTATGTTTAATCATGAGCCGTTCTAAACATCGTATTTTGGCTTTAATTTCAAGTGAAAATAAAAACAAAAATTCTCCAACATTTGGATAATTTTTTATTAAGTTAGATCTAAGCTAGAGAATTTTTGTCTTTATTTTCACCTGAAATTAAAGCCAAAATACTATGTTTAGAACGGCTCATGATTAAACATAATAGACATTCATTGGCTCTTATATTTAGCAGTATATGTTTAGAAAATTATCTGCTACCATGATACACTATATATATATATATATATATATATATATATATATATATATATAAACAAATGTTTGGAGGTATAAAATTTGTATACTATTTTAAAAACAAGGAATTTATTGACAGTCCCTAAGGCCTTTCCGTTTAACATCTCATCACGAGAAAATCTTGGAATTATAAAACAAACGAAAAGAACAGCAACGAAAATGAAGAACAAAAAAGTATGGGGAGGAGAAAAAACGTTTAAATAAATATACATATAAATATATATACTTATAATGAGGGTAGGAGAAATCGCGTTTAAACACTCAGCTAGGAACAGTTAGAATAAAATATTCCCCAACAAATGTACAGACTTCACGAAATCTTTCTGACGGCAAGGAGAAGGTTTACGTAAAGATATACAGACTGATTCCAAAATTTTTGAATGATTATTGGAACCAGCTATAAGCAAAATTTTAAACCACTCTTTCTTATATGACTTGACACAGGTTATATTCTCTACTAAGTGTTGAGCAATAGCCAATTCCATATTTGTAGAGGGAAGACAACACATATCCATTTTGCCAAATCGTTTTTAGAAGGTACATGTTGATTAATTATTGTTTCCAAATGTAATGTTGTACGCCCCACATAACCAGCAGCGCACTGGCAATTAAATTCATATACCAAATATATACTCAATTTGATGTACGGTATATATATATATATATATATATATATATATATATATATATATATATATATATATATACTCAATTTGATGTACGGTAATTAATCCTTACGAAACGACGGAAACGCAGACCTACTCCGAAAAATACAACTCAGAGCAACGGACGCAAAACAACCAGAAACCGACTTGGTAACCTACTTAACCAAGCTTTGGCCCTTATATATATATATATATATATATATATATATATATATATATATATATATATATATATATTACCTCACATCTAAGGCACAACATGGATTTTCATGCACTACATAATAAGCTGGTGCATATTATGAGCAGACCGTTTCTAGATTAAAATTTGATTTTTTGGTACAAGCATTGTTTAAGATCTTTATAAATTATAAAGCTGGAATGTCATTTTTTCCCGTTCATTAAATGTATAACTTTTATTTGGTTTTTACCGAAAACTAAAAATGAAATTAAAATCGTAGGAGTTTAAAAAATTAAAAAATTGATATTTTGGGGGCCATAACTAACGTATGTTATAATCGTTGTAATTTTTTTAATTGAATTTGATTTATTTTCTGTTGATGAAGATGTGGAAAAAGAGAGAAGTAAATATAAATGGATTTATATATATATATATATATATATATATATATATATATATACATCTGTATGTATACATATGCATAAATATAGAATAATAATAAAAAATGAAAGAAACATTATAAATATATGATAAAAACAAACAAATAGATAAATAAATAATTAAAAAATTAAAAGAGAAAAAGAGAAAAGAGGCTCTATTTAGTAAGGGTCTTATTATTTAAGCAGCTATTTATTTCTGTGTTTGCATGTGGTCATTAATCTACTTCTTTTGTTTAATATATTAGGTTTATGTTTTAAAATAACTTTTTTTAAGGTACAAGTTACATCTATTTCTATTTATATTCCATTATAAGATTTGGTTTTGTCCCAGGTAATAATTGTTTTGTGTCGCTGTCTTTTTAATTGCCAAAAAATATTTGGAGAAGGCAGTGCTATTCTTGTATTTATTATTATTTAAAATCACTTTATCGATATTTTCATTTGTTTTCAGTTGAAACAAAATAATATTTAACAGCGCTATTAGGATGGATGCTAGCTTTGTAAATTAGACATCCGATCATACATCGACTGTTAAGTGGGCAGATTGTGTTTTTTCAGCATTTATAGTTTTGGGGGTAGAATTACAGTTACTGTTACTGATGGTAGAGTTACTATTATTTTGCAGGCTAAACATGTTTTATTTAATATCATATTGAGATTTTTTTATTCAATGTTCTTGACGCAACTATAACTAACCTTAACCTTAAACAACGCTAGTAACAAAAAAAAAATCAAATCTAGACGCGATTAATTGATAATATGCACGTGATGACTGCGTAGTACATGAAACTGTACGTCGTGCTTCAGATGTAGGATAATATGTATATTTATCAATATACATTTAATAGCTCTGTGATATTACATTGAGCACTGTTGTATTAACACCTCATAAATATTTATATATCGTTGTGTATCTGCTGTGTATACACACACACACACACACACACACATACATATATATATATATATATATATATATAATAAAAGTAATATGAAATTAAAAGGAATTTTTGCAAGTTTACCGATAAGACAACAACATATTCATACATATGATCGGAGAGATATAACGTGTGTTTTGCTAAATACGTTGTAGCATATCTAATATAATTCTTTATGAATTCGGATTGATCAGGAATGCAGTTACTTAAAGGATATGTAAATTTCGTAAATAATATTGGTTCTCTTTAATTTAGATCTTGCAGGCGAATTATAAGTTTTGACAATGAGGTTCACGGTTTTAAATTTTTGTAAAAGAAAATTAACTTAATTTTCTTGTTTTTGTCAGTTTCCATGTACAAGAATAAAAAGACTAGGAAAATAACTTCTTTTGCTGTCAAGGGACATTATTAACGCAAACGCATCGGTTAAGAATACCTTTCCTCTTGTCTTTGTATTAATGTTTTGCTTTACAGATACACTATATCTGACAATAATTTATATACAAACACACACACGTATATATATATATATATATATATATCTTCTTTATTTATCTGTAAATTAAGATAAAACTTATTGTAAAATAGCCATTTTCAACATGTCATTTTAAGACATGCATTTTTCGGATCCTTATAAACAGAGAATGGGGAAGAATTTTAAGCCCAGAGGTTAATTTAGGTAAAGGAATGGGTTGGGATGTATTGGTTTTCATTTTGGTTGGGCTGGGAGAAGGAGATAGTAGTAATTCTTACTTAGGAAGGTATGTGGCCTGAACTTAGGGTTAGCAGTGGAAGATGGTGGGGAGATAACTGCTTGGTCAACTTTTTAAAAAAAGTTTTGATATTATTTTATCGGGACTAATTGGGGGAATAGAACAATTATTGTAATTTATACTTATTTCTAAGGCGATATATACGAGAGGTTCACGAAATCCGTCACGAAATTAATTAACTCCGATAAATTTTTAATTTATTTGCTTAAACATTATTTTTAAACGAGTAAATTGAAAGTACGTCGGAGTTAATCCAATTTGTAGCAAATTTCATAGAAACTTCGTAAATAAGCTTTCTTTAATTATATCCGGATACGAAAACCGAGCAGATATGAATATTCCTAAAAAATATCAAAAACGCATTATTCCGAGCTTTGTCTAACTTCAAGTTCTTAGTGATCTAGGGGACGCAGGTTCGAATGTTGCTGGAAGACGCATATTTTCTAACAACATTCCTCGAATATTCAGGCCGTTAGATATAAAAAAAAAATATATACTGTTTTATTATAAAAAAAAGTATATAGTCACATACGAGTATCCAATAAAAATATTGTTTAAACAAATAATATATGTATATATATATATATATATATAACGTTGTTTCCAAACCAGATACTAAACACTACATTTTACTACTTCACGTTTTAGTAAAACAAAAAGAAGATATGGTCAAGAGCAAGCCTATTTCCTTCCTTTGAGAATGATAACCTATATATATATATATATATATATATATAACGTTGTTTCCAAACCAGATACTAAACACGTTTTAGTAAAACAAAAAGAAGATATGGTCAAGAGCAAGCCTATTTCCTTCCTTTGGGAATGATAACCTATATATATATATATATATATATATATATATATAACGTTGTTTCCAAACCAGATACTAAACACGTTTTAGTAAAACAAAAAGAAGATATGGTCAAGAGCAAGCCTATTTCCTTCCTTTGAGAATGATAACCTATATATATATATATATATATATATATATATATATATATGTATATATATATATATATATATATATATATATATATATATATATATATATAACGTTGTTTCCAAACCAGATACTAAACACGTTTTAGTAAAACAAAAAGAAGATATGGTCAAGAGCAAGCCTATTTCCTTCCTTTGGGAATGATAAGCTTACTCATAAATTAGTAGAAAATACAGCGGTCCTTAAAGTTTAACGCAATAATGAGAGGTTCAGAAAAGCGTTTTCGACACTTAAATGAAAAAAAAAATGCAATTTTTGTTTGCCTTTAAATCGTAGTTTACTGTCTCTAAATAAAATCTAAATAAATTATCTATTTTGATTTTGTTTGTTTTTTTAAATAGATTATTTAAAAGCGTCAAGCTAAAAAAAGACAATTTTACATGTGATTTGTTGTTTAAACAATTCATTTAGACAGAATTGATTGCTTTTTTTAATATTTATTTTATAAATTTCCAGTTTATTAAAATTTAATGCATGCGTGTAAATTTTACTGTTTAACTTAAACTGTTTTATATTTGAATTAAAATTAAAATAAAACCTGAATAAAATAATTTTTTACATACATTATATTATACTCTAATTCTTTCTGTCCGATTTAACATTACAATGTTTCTGTAAAGAATGCAGTTTTACAACTGTTTTAAAATAAAGGAAAAAAGATTTATTTTGGAAGAAGGAAATATACGTGTGAATTATTCTGACATTTAGTTCTTTATTTTACGATTTATATATGTGTATTTTATATGAATGAATGTGTGGGTGTCGCCTTGTAACATAACAACACATATATGTATAGAGAGAGAAAGAGGGAGAAAGAGTTAGCGTGAGAGAACGATGGATAAATTGTCGTCTAAATTACGCAAAATAATAACATTGACATCTCATTTTAATAGATATATTTACCAAAATTATACAAAAATATCTTGAAATATCAAAAAGTAAATTCATTCAACAAAACTGCCATTGCGATTGGTCGGTGATGGAAAAATATTGTCGTACATTTTGATAAAAAGTGTAATAAAAACATTTTTCAGATGTTCTTAGTTGTTCGGATTAGATTCATGAAAGATCTACACATACACGATATGAACTAGTATTAAACATTTCCTTTTTAAAATGTTTTCATTCAAACAAAGATGAAATTTTAAAAAATAAACATACACAAAAACACCATATACACATGCGATGTCTATACAGCAACTGAGAAAATAACATGGACTATTAAAACATGCAAAACTATTGCCAATATACACGTGGCAAAATCATAAAACAGGAATATATCTTCTTATCACTCCACTCAAACATCACTCCACTTCAAATTTGATGCTAAAAAAATTATGAAACATCTCAAATTTTTAAAGATTTCTGACTTGTTATTTATCTCTCTAATCTAAATCTAATCTATCTATCTAAATTTATTTATAAATGGAACTTTGTCTGTGTGTGTCCATTACTCCGAAACGGCTGAACCGATTTTCTTGAAAATTTACACAGTTGTACTTTAAGTGTCTGCGAGTGTTCTTAGCTAGGTTTTGTGTCGAGGTACCCCAGATAAATATCGAAAAGAGATAAATGTAAAAATCTATATTTATAAATGTAACTTTGTGTGTGTGTGTGTGTGTGTGTGTGTGTGTGTGTGTGTGTGTGTGTGTGTCCGTTACCTATAGACTCCGAAACGGCTAAACCGATTTTCTTGAAAATTTACACAGTTGTACTATAAGTGTTTGCGAGTGTTCTTAGCTAGGTTTTGTGTCGAGGTACCCCCGATAAATATTGAAAATCAATAATCGAAAAAATCGGGTTATAGAAGGAGTGATCCGATTTTAATCAAATTTGATACACTCATAGACAAAGACATAAGAAACGATATTCAGAAGTTTCAGCTTAATGATGTCTGCCTTAATATCAAATCTAAACTGAGACTATGATGCTATCTATATTATTGTTTATTTCAACTATATTTACATTTTTGACGTGTGCAATAAATTAAACTATTATTGGTTTTACCGAAAGTGTTACCTATTTCAAATTTATATACATTTTAAGAAATTTAAATTATTTGTTTAAATTAAGGCTATGGAATAATATTCAAAATGCAATCAGTAAGAAAATGATGGGGAAATCAGAAACAAGTAATCATTATTTAATAAATGTATAAAGCATTTACAATAAGTATATATAATCTATTATTTATAATAATTTTATATAATCCATTACTTTATCATTTTTTCTATATTGTTCATTTGATTTTTAAATAAATTTGATGGGCTTTCTTTATTGCATTGGATATGAAATTTTAATATTGGAAGAGATTAAAGCCTTTTAATGTAGTTTCACTAATCGTGTAAATACTGAGGGCTTCAAATGCTAAGTGTTCTTAATTAGACATCAAGTAAAATATAAAAACTTTTGATTGCATGCTGTTCATTGGTTCATCAAGAATTCATTGGTTCATCATCGTTGAAAGGTTTTCACAATTTGGCCGCTGAAGATTTATTTATATTTCAATCATGAGAATAGATAATCATAATTAATTGTACAGTAGTTAAACGCTGATGACTGTACATTTATCTTTTAGCTTGAATAATGAATTTAGAATGACTTTTTTAAAAAAAATGTGGCAGGTGTTACCTGCGTATCAAAAATTAAATTACCAATGTAGAGTGAAAAAAAATAGTCGTTTTACTTTTGAATCTATGAGTCAAGTCATTTGTCAGTCAGATTGTCAGATCTCCTCACATTCAAATTTTCTTTCTCTCTCTCTCTCTCTCTCTCTCTATATATATATATATATATATATGTGTGTGTGTGTGTGTGCGTGTGTGTGTGTGTGTGTGTTGTATTCCTAACTATATACAGTAATGATATGTTCTTATCCTGCTAAATAAGTTGAAACTATTGAAGTAAAGGAAAGTGTAGAGTCTTGTATTTGTTGATACACTATTATTCCCAACCTTAGTTTTAGCGATTACTCACGCGGTAATCTTTTAGGGTTACAACGCCATCTATCTATCTATCTATCTATCTATCTATCTATCTATCTATCTATCTATCTTTACACAAACATACATATGCATATGCACACATACACAGAAACATATATCCACGCACTCACACGATCATAAACACATATGTAGTTAAGTGTAACATTATGATATAATGAAGATGAGAAAGAGCTTAAAATTATTTTCTTTTCACCATCTAAATACTGAGCGCTAAAATTCTAAGTATTCTTCAATACAAGCTGAGGATTATTCTAAATTTCTATATAAGCTCAGGATTCATATATAGTTATACATAATATATATATATATATATATATATATATATAGAGAGAGAGAGAGAGAGAGAGAGGTTTCATTGAATAATATAGACAAGTTCTGTCTATTTATTTTGTGTAAGATCCTTTTGTATGATCTGATTAGCTTGATAGTGTTGTCATGAAAAGACGACAAGAAATCGCAGTAATTTTTTATTTTTTTCGGCTCACATAAGCCAATATCAAAGGATGAACATTTAATGTACAGTGAACATAGAACGTTTAAATTATTAACAGAGTGGAGTTATACAGAGAAAATTAAACAGGTTCATTTTTTTGCGTCGCACATGGCCACAGGCCGATAACGAATGGTGGTAGTGGGTTTTTGGTCAAATGAGAGTTCCCAGTAGCAGTAGTAGGGGATTGGTCTGGGAACTGCTACTACTATGGGTGTAGGGCGTAATTATAATAACTATGACCTCTCCCGTCGATTATATATATATCGATTATATATATATATATATATATATATATATATATATATATATATATATATATATATAAACTGAGCTTAATTCAAAATTTTACTTAGTTTTATGGTGTGAACAGAAATTTATGAGACAATTTTTATTAGTAGATTTGTAATGAGCACTTAGTTCTGCGTCATTATTAGTGTGTCTTGACATGGTATCAAGGGAATGAAAGTAATGGTTACTTACTCTTTCAAGATAAATTCTGTCGTACGTTTAATGTTCTTTAACCAATAAGTACAGATGATATTGCTTTACGGCGTGCATTGTCGTCTAAATCACGACAAATGAAAATCAGATTGACATCTTATTTTAACAGATATATTTACCAAAATTACACAAAATATATCTGAAAATACTAAGGTGAAAATGTATTTAATAAAATTGTCATTGGCTTCAACCACGGCCTCTAGACGACTTCGGAATATTCTGCATCTCTACTGGGCAGTCTCCATGTTTAAGTTGGTGAATGCTACCACAATTCTTACCTACAGGGAGTTTTGTTGGTTTCTCGCTCAAATGCGTCCCACTCATAATAATTAAGTGGTTGAAGTCTGAGGAGTGAGTTCACCAGGCGTAACAAATGATGTGGTCGCAGCAATTGCATGACAGACATATGGTCCAGCGGCTATCCTCTTGGCCGAGGATAGCACTACCTCCTCAAGACACTTGATGTAGATTTTTAGGTTGTATTTGAAAAGGGAAAATGAATGGAGTCATAACGTCGCCATTGCTAGTGATCACTCAAAACACCTTCGCAGTCATCATTAGACTCATCCAACTCTTTTCGAATGTTAAGCACTCACTTCAGATTGACACCAAAACACTCTGAAATGTTCGTATTGAAGTTTCCGACGCAAATACCAAGCACTACAGCATGCCTTTCCAAATTTCTGGCGGAGTTTATTGCATCATGGTACTCTTTTTCTTAGATGTGCGTTTTGATGCAGTGGATATCGACTCGAAACGACAAATCTGGAAGCCGAGTTCGAATTCCAGTTGAATTCCTTGCATTCACTCACGCACAAATACCCTTGGGAAAGGTATTAATTCGTTTCTTCCCTCCAGTTATGGGTTAAATAATAGGACAGACTGGGTTCTATATCTTTGGCTGGCAAGCAGTCTACCACAGAAAGCAATGGGAACTACTGTGGTATAATCTTCTGCCTAGTCAGTCATGTCTCTTTCGAGACCTGACCGCCCAAAGCGTGTATCACTTATGTCACTTAGCTGATTGACTCTTTTTCTTACAGACGGTGCCAATCGCATCCTACTATACTGTACAGTCGACAAATACAAAACAAACAACGCCCATGCACGAAATTAAAATTATAAAATTGCGTAAGTTTACCCATCGCACCCTGTATAATAATAAAACATTATTAATATATTTTAAATATATTCATAGTGCAGGTAAAATTTGGGAACGGATCAGATTCAAGAAATTCTAAGAACATCTCAAGCCTCTCAAATCACTACTTCCATGGTAAGCTTTCTGGCCTGATACATCCCGTGCGACACGGAGATCCAAAGACGTATCGGCATGGCCAAAGACGCATTTCAGAAGCTAACCAGAGTACTGAAAGGCAGAAAAATCTCATTAGAAACAAAGAGTGCTGGATTGCTATGTGATATATGTCCGTCAGCATGGAAGTGAATGCTAGACGATCTCATCAAAGATGAAGATTCTGAGGATACTATGGACAGAGAACGTGTGCAACGATGAGGTGTTGGAAAGGATGCAAACGAGAAAAAAACTGATAATAAATATCTGGAAGAGACAAATGAGGTTCCTGGGACACGTAATGAGGAAGGATGGCCTGGAGAACTTGATACTCACAGGTCGGATAAATGGAAGCAGAGACAGGGAAAAGCAGTGCGAGACGTACTTGTTAGGTCTGAGCAAACAGTTGACAGAGCGGGGCTTAGAAAAGATACCAAGAGAAAAATTATTGAGAGCGACAAGAGAAGTCCATGATCGCCTACGTCCTGAAGGAACACGGCACATGAAAAAGAAGATTTCTTGGTTACACTAGGTTTGATCTTTGCTGCTGGGACCGACCATCCTGTGTATACACAGATGAATCATTCTCATTTTCCTAATATTCCATTAATAAGATGTAAGTTTTACCCGGACAGTTTCTCTCGCAATAACTACTGCTTTCGAAAGAGACTCCAGGTAGAGCGTTTTCTCAATCAGTATAATTTTAACCTCTTCAACTCTAGATTTAATCTTTACCTTTCGTACATAACCTCAATGACTACTTCTTTCTTACTCTTATGCTCATACAATATCATGCATTGACCCCCTACCTCAAGTGGCTCTTGAGCCTTATATTCAACAATTATATTTATTGTATAATACTGACACGAGGAAGGTGTTTCGTTCTCGGATGTAATTTAACTACATTAAATTGAGTATAATTCTTGCAGCATATTATTATTATCAGCAGCAGTCCCATGACCGGACGTTGTCGCGTGGTTTCTGTGGGAATAATCATCTAACCAGTCCCCTGCATATATCTAGGTTGAAAACCAGAGAGTTAATCATTTATGCGTAGCGTGGGTATTTGCCGCCTTCTCACTGAGGCAGATGTTACACAAGGTCGATTTATGTGGGAACTCTGAGCCCTTTAGCTCAGCCAAAAATATCCCGTAGACTCAGCTTAAGGCTAAGTCGGGCTCTTGTTTTATCAACCCAATCGAGATTCTCCTCTTCGGCGGAGCTCGGCTTAGGTGCCTCTGTGCACGGACGCAGAGAGGTGAACAAGAGTACTTGCTCAAGACCGTTCGCTTGGTCTGTAAGCAGGCCTCGTTTTCGAGGCAAGTCTTCGGATAGTAGACCTGTCGGAGCTCATTCCGCTCCACATCAAATCAGAACCGATGTACTCCCGCTTGAAGGGTCGATTTGGTTGCGAATATGTTGTGGACCGTTAATTTCAGAAAGGGTGGGGTCTCGCTTTTAAACATGCTTTTAATCTTCGTAAAAAACTACATTTCCATAGTTTTGAGTCTCATTTTATTAAGCGATATAAAGTGTTGAATCCAACATCATATAGTTTTTTTTCTTTCTGCCACTTTTTATTTTATTTCTTAGATTCAGAGCTACAACTGTATAAGCTGTTCCTTCAAAACGTTTTTATTCGTTTCTGTCCGATTTCTTTTCGCCATTTCTTTTTTTATTTAGATTTTATTTTCTACGCTTAACCTCCGCTATAAAGTGAAATCAGTTGCCAGAGTGACTGACACTGTCTGGACATGTTGAACTTGCTCTTTCTGAGAACCTCGTCTTCATCTTCTTTCTTTAGTCAATTGATTCTGACAGTTATCCTATTATCGACGACATTACAAGAAGAAAAAAAACTCTTACTCTAATCTTATCGACATTTCATAATATGCTCCAATTTAAAATGTTCCACTTCGAATTGCAATTTCTGACATCGCTTGGCAATTAACGATGTCTATTTTCAAATAAATATTCTTAATTATATATATATATTTCTATATATAAGAAATATAGAATAATATACATAGTGAGCAATTAAATGACAAATTGAACAATAATCTTATATTAGTATTTTTATTCGTCAAAAAATATATATACAATTTAGTATTTAACTTTTTGCAAATAATTTTATCTAACTTTCATACGTGATCATAAAGACACATATATTACATTTAGGAACAATTCAAATTTATCTTAATACTGCCCATTTTTTTAAATAGATATGAGGACTATCATTAAAAACACTATCTACTGCATAAATAAAATGTTGTAGGCTTATTAAATTTAATAATTTGTTGTGTTCTTTTGTTTTTTGTTTTTGTGTTTGATTACAACTCTTATTTTTACATATACTTTTACTTTTTTAAATTAAATTCCCAGGTTTATGTTTGGCAGTTTTTTCCAATTGATTCTACTTACATGTACATTGAATTATTTCTGTACCTAACAGAGTTGAAGAATATAAAATACTTTCATGTATTTGAGAGCAATATGAAAAAGAAATAGATATCCACAAAGCACCAAGATGTGATTTCTCGATTCGAGTTTGTATTACTTACATACACAAATATATATATATATATATATATTTATATATATATATATATATATATATATATATATATATATATAATTATGCACTTC
Source organism: Ascarosepion bandense (assembly GCA_037127315.1). Lineage (NCBI taxonomy): Eukaryota > Metazoa > Mollusca > Cephalopoda > Sepiida > Sepiidae > Ascarosepion > Ascarosepion bandense. The sequence continues at coordinate 2,258,244 of JBBBDQ010000327.1, forward strand.
GGCAGAGATCAAACTTGCGCCCGGCTTTGTCGGAAACCACGAATAGCATATAGTCTTGAAAGTGTGTGTGTGTGTGTGTGTGTGTGTGTGTGTGTGTGTGTGTGTGTGTGTGTGTGTGGAGATATAGGCTTGTTACTTAACTGAGCAGATTCATACCGACTTCAGTGTTTTGTGAAAGCAGCACTATGATGTCATCACTCCTCAGGTCTTTTTTTTATCTGTTATTGTGTACCGGTTTTATTCATTTTTTACATCAAACTTTTTGTAATATAATATTTTGGTATGTCAGTGATTTTACCGATTGTTAATTGATTTTCATTGCTTTTGTTGTGTTGACTTCTTTTGCAACTGAAAAAAGAGTTCAACAAAACAAAAGAAATCAAAAGCAATTTGTAAAACCACTCACATTTGAAAATATCAAATTGCACTAAGCTCCATATAAAGAATAATAACAGATTAAAAACAAGAAAAACTTCTGAGGAGTGAGAATATCATATCATTTTGCAAAACTTCATAGTTACTAAGACTTTGTTCAGTTAAGTGAATATATATATATATATATATATATAAGTACAAAAATATATAACAGCACAAAACAAGGTAAATTTCATACTTAACGGCAAATAAATGGAGACAATTAAAAAATAAGAAACAAAAGAACGGCCGACTGGTTTCAATCCAGTTTTTCCTGAGGGTTCAACTGGGATTTCTTTTTAATTATTCAATATTTTAAAATATTAAAACTAAAAATGAATATGACAAGGGCAAAAAGATATTTTTTTTTGGCCTCCAACTCATTTCTATTTAGTTTTAATATTTCCCTTCTACACCTTCTCCGTGTTTTTAAAATGATAATTTCTTTAATCAGCTCGATTTTGCTCTATTGAACGTGGTTCAAAACCGGTTGCCCAGCCAATTTTCAATTCTATTTTTTTAAAGAGTAGCATCATTGTGGGTAGTAATAAAAATATTTTTGATTATTTATTGCAGTAATTAAGTTTTGTACCACAAATCATATATATATATATATATATATATAACAATATATATATATATATATATATATATATATATATATATATATATATATATATATATATATATGGGACCCAGTTGCCACTATGGTTGCACGAGTAAACACCTGTTGAGGAGGCACCAGTGACTTAAGTTCGTTCGAGCAGAAGCCATGAAATTATTTATAGAACAGACAAAGGGAGGCCATATTTCGTCGGTGGGGAAGTGGCTGCAGTACCAAGTCAGTACCTATCACATTATAGACTCTCCTTTGGAGCCTGTCGAGAACACTGAAGTGAACGGTAGGGGCGCCTGACCATAAATGGCAGCAGTACTCCATGCACGGACGGATGTTTGACTTGTATATATGCAGGATGGATTCAGACGAAAAAAACATCCTGGATCGACATAATGACCCAACTTTCTTAGCAGTCGATTTAGCTATGGATTCGATTTAGTGGTTCCATTTGAGGTATGAAGAGAGGGTAAGGCCGAGGAGGCGCAGTGTATTGCTCTCAGGGAGAATCGCTTGGTCTATGCTCATGGCAGGCAGGAGAGATTGCCTGAGATGGTTGACAGACAACAGCTTGGTCTTAGACGCATTGAAATTGACAAGCCACTTCTTGCCCCAATTCACCACAGAGTGTAGATCCCGTTCAAGGTCAGTAGCAAGATTATGTCTATCCGCCACGACAGGTTTCTTACTGGTGCGAGAGTATATTGTGGTGTCATCTGCGTAGATGCCTACATGGCCCTTGGTCTCATCTGGGAGGTCGTTGCTAAAAATAAGGAAGAGCGTCTGGCCCAGGATAGAGCCCAGTGGGACACCAGCATTTGTGCTGTAGGATGAAGAGGCATGCCCATTCGAAACGACCTTCATTTTGAGGTTATTTAAAAAAGATTGGATTAGGTCAAATAGGGGACCTGTAATACCATCACCCCGTAGCTTGCATAGAAGGCCAGAGTGCCAAACACTGTCAAAAACCTTGGAGATGTCCAGAGCAACCGCGCGAGCCTCGTCAGACTCATCAATTATCTGGAGCATGTACTCCGTTACGGTTGTTAGCAAGTCGGCCGTGGACCTGGCAAAGCGGAAGAGAAGAGTCTGTGGGCAGTAAGATGTTGAACTATTTCAGCATTGATTATGGCCTCGAACACTTTCCCGAATATCGGTAGAAGGGTGACAGTTGGATGGGTCCGCGGGTTCACCACAATTCTTAAATACAGGAACGACTGAAGAGAACTTACAGCATGCAAGAAAGCGGGAAGCAGAAAGGCAGTAGTTAAACAGTTTAGAGAGGACAGGGGAGAGTTAGGGGCACACCTCTTAAAGACTATCACCGGGATTCCATCGTCTCGCCTTATGGGGGTCAAGTTTTGAAATTACTCGGGATGCTGCTGTCGGGGTAATATATACGTCGTGCAGTTTGGCGTCAGTTCTAATGGAAGTCGGGAGGGTAAACTCCATATCAGTCAAATGTGGAGTTGGATGAGAATCTGCGGTCAAAGCACTCAGCTTTGTCCGAAGATGACGTGAGAACCTGAAATTCATGGATTAAAGGAGGTATTGAGGATTTGCTGTTGTTCGGCACTTGTTTGCAATATTCATTGGAGCCGAACTTGCGGTCAGCTATGCGCTGTCGCATTCTCTCCACAAACAACCGTTTGGCGTCATCTAGGGTTCTCTTGCACTAATTACGAGCGGACGTAAATAGGCGTCTATGTTGATCAGATGACTGTCTCCGGAATAGACGCAAGTAATGGTTCCTGTGGGCAATGGCGGCCGAGCAGGCAGGAGAGAACCACGGAGAGGAATGAGGTTTTAGGCAATACTTCCTGGTAGGTATGAAGGCATCAATGCCAGCTTTCACCCATGACGAGACCTCAGAGGCACAGTCATCAAATGGTAGACCGAACACTTTTAACCAAGGGACGTCGCAGAGGAAATCGCGAAAGGCATCCAAGTCAGCTTTTTGGTAGAGGTAGGCGGTCCTATAGGTAGGGGGCTCCTGGGGCAGTGAGAGTGGAAAGAAATACTGAGAGAAACAACAGCATGGTCGGAGTTGCCGAGAGGGCAAAGCTGCGAGACTTGACAGGCGTCAGGTGCAGAGGTAAAACATATTTGTAGTAGTGAGTAATGTCTCGAGGGAGTGCATGGGAAGCGAGTGGGGAAGTCCACCACTTGCGTAAGGGATTGGGAAATAGCGAAGTTCATGGCGTGGATGCTCGCTGGATCAGTAACAGAGTTTTCAAGCCACCCAGAGTGATGGGCGTTGAGGTCTCCGAATACTAATATGTGGGCGAATGGGTGGTAGGGAATAGCCTTATCTATGTTGTCAGCAATGCTATCTAGTAGGCAGCAGTCAGGAGAGGAGGGAGAACGGTAAAGAAAGAATAGGTAACTAACCGAACTGAGGAGAGACAATTCGGTCGGGTTTCAAATTTGGGTTAAAAGCAATCGGGTGTCTAACTGTACTGACAAGCTGTGATACAGGGAAACAGGTCTCTCTGCGGATGACTATATATATATATATATGAATATTGCAGACACACACACACACACACACACACACACACACACATATATATATATATATATATATATATATATATATATATATATATTCGCAGATATTAGCAAATATACACATATAAAAATATAATATATATGGCCTGACAATTGCGTTTTGCATAAAACAAACTGCCATTTCTTGGTTTTGACTTCAATGTCCACTTTTATATCTATCTATATATATATATATATATATATATATATATATATATATATATATATATATATGCATAAAAGTATACTTATATAAATACATATTTATACGTATACAGATATAGAGAGACATACATACATTTTGATACATGAACACACACACACACACACACATATATATACATATATATTTAAGGAAAAATTAAGACAGACGCGTTATTTCATGGTAATTCGGAAGTATAGGCCTATTTCAGGCGAGACATCTTCAGCTTCCGTCTTCATTCAACGAAGGATTCTACATGAATCTGTCTGAATTTTTCTTATATTTGTTCTATATGTATTTATATGCTTATATGTTTAGAGCTCTCGTAGAGAGTTATCCTACCATTATATGTAAAGTATCCTCCTTTGGATTCTTCTTTGCCCACAAGGCATGTTGATATATATATATATATATATATATATATATATATATATAAAACGCACACACTTTCGGGTTTAGTTTCAAGAGTTTTCTATAGTTTTAAGAATGTATGGCATAATGATATTAACTTTACGTTTAACAGTCAAAATAAAAATGCTCTACAAGGGACGATATCGAGCGTAAAATCTGTTAAACCATTCAAAATTGATTCAGCAAATCCACTTTTTACACCCCCACACACACACATCGTGTTTTCAATGATTATGATATATCATCTTTTGTCTTTGTACAACAAATTTTCCTAATAATTTAGTTTTCCGACATGATTCTTTCATGTTTTCTTAAGTGACTTTTAAGCTTTGCAAGATACTTATATTTTTCAATTTACTACTAAAAGTATGCTCACCTGAAGGTATCCTTTTGAAATGGTCACATAGTTCCCTCATTGATTCAGCAAACCTACCACAGATACTGAATATCAAGCCCTGCTGAACATTGTAATTGTACAGGTTAGTGCGGCTTGCGTAGTACTGTCTACGGCTGATATGACCAGCGTCAGACATAGTCTGACGATGTAAATTAATATGGGCATATTACATTCATCCAAGACCTCGTTATAACAGGCCGTATTCAGTCAAAAAGATTTGAATGTAATTAAGCATGTAATATTTAAATTTGGTAGGGGGCGGCAACCCCAGATCCCAGGGCCATATCCGATTTTTTTCTGCCTGCCAACGTAACATCTGAACACTAATTAATTTGCAGGGCAAGTGGCAAAAAATATATGTTGGAGATAATCGATTAAAAATGTGACGATTTTTTAAATCAAAATTATATTTCGTATTCACTGATAATTTCAGTAAGAAATATGTTTAATCAAGCGGAAAATATAAAAGCCTAATGAATAATATGAAAATTATGGTTTGATTATTTAGAGGAACTTATGCTAGTGAACCACTTTTATTTTCGAAAATGAAACAGAGTAAAACTCGTTTAAGAACATTGTTGAGTAATAACAACCTTGATGATGTCTTGCTTTTGCGATCGATAAATCGAACAACCAGCAGAAATATGTGTTTCATTAAATAATTTGCCATTTTGAACTGTATTTCGATTTTAGTAATGAATTTTCATTTCTTATTGATTGTGTTAGGTTTTATTATTTTCTATCATTTCTACATTCAAATATGGAAGCTTGTTTAAATAATATAACATTAATCTCGTTGCTTTTTCTTTGAACTTAAAAATAAACGCTAAATCAATGATAAGAATTTTTTGTTTTGATAATGTAGCTTTATATATAATTATAAACATAAACACCTGCTTACCAAAATATCTTTTTCTCAGTAAACGACATCAATGACACTAAGCAGCATCACAACTCAACACAATATATATATATATATATATATATATATATATATATATATATATATATATTAATGCAGGTTTCATTGAATAATATAGACAAGTTTTGTCTATTAATTTTGTGTAGGATCCGTTCATACCGTCTGATATACTTGATGGTGATGTCGTTAAAAGACAACAAAAAATCACAGTATTTGTTGAATTTTTTATCGGGTCTAAACATTCGGCTCACATAAGCCATTATCAAGGAGTAAATATTAACACACAGTAAACATAGAACATTTAAGCTATTAACAATAAAGATAATTGAATTGAAAATATAAGTCCATCCCTACCGTGGTGGATGGCCGAAGACAGTGACACCACTATTTTGTCACTGTCTTCGGCCATCCGCCACGGTAGGGATGGACTTATATTTTCAATATCTACTCTTATATTAAGAATATAAGATTAGATATCAACATGAAGATTGCTTTTTTTTAAAAAAAGGATCCAGGAGAGAAAATCGATATTTTTTAAAAATCCTAACTATGTTAGAATTTTGATTTTTTAAAAATTTTCAGCAGGATTAAATATTTTAAGTTCTGTTTGTTTTTATTTATATTCCGAAATGAACTTTTGATTTTTAATTAATTTCCTCCTTGTCTGGGAAGGATTATTCTTAATTTTGAAAAGATAATCATTGAAATTAACCAACCCAAAATATCTATCATTTTTACTTAAATTCCTACGCAATATATATATATATATATATATATATATATATATATATATATATATATACATATATATATATATATATATATATAAACCACGAGAATACTAACTCGAAGGCAGGTATGTATAAAATGTTGCCAAAATTGTCTTTTACAGTACATTGAAGAAAGAGGCAGGAATTTTTTTTTATAAAAGCTGTCTATGAACATAGAAGAGTCTTCATAAGTAATAATCTAAGTAATTCACTTGTCACATACAAAAATAAATTCTGCCACGATTTCTACCTAAAAATTCTCATAGTCATTTCAAGTAAAACTATTTACTAAGAAAGAAAATTCCCGAGAGCACCGCCATCAAATATTGTCAAGATATTAATCTCTAATAATTTAGAAATTATTAAAAAAAGGCATGAATTTCTGAATACGTTTTGCCTATTACTTTCCAGTTTGGTATCATTGGCAACTCTATTCATATCAGAACCAGAATCCATTAAGTCAACAATGTTTTAATATTGTTTATTACACTTTAATTTGTTGTTGGATGAAATTGTTAGCCAAGTTAGTCAACCCAAACTTAAGATAAATGAACTTTTCTTATGAGGGTTTTTGAAGATTTTCTAATGACTATTTTAACATTTGTTTATTTAATACAAGGCCTAAGAGCAACTCAAAGCAGGGGTTGCTGACTGAGGTTGCTTTATGAACGTAAGAGAAGGAGGTAAAAAGTACAGAATATAATGATTTATAGGAAAGATAACGTTTGACGCTAAACCTGGTCGCGCTAATATTATAGGGAGGGAGTAAACATACATTCGAGAGTATGTTGTCAAAGGCAACGGCCCCTGGTAAGAAGCGGAACAAATGAACTTCCTTCTTACTAATGGAAACAAACATCTGTGAAGGTTTGAACTGGTTGAGCTCAGGTATGTCGCTCCTCAGAACATTTTCAAGAAAATATCGATAGCGTACTGATAAGCTTGCAATATTTCACAAGAGGGGATTGGGTTTTAGGGTGGCAAACATATCAGCATTCACATCACACAGCCGTCCAAATGCTTTTGAACTCTGAAGGCTGGCAAGAGAAGATCGAGTAAATCCTGCCCAGATATGGCAGTAATACTCCATGTTTTTTGTCTGATGTGTCTGATATATGTAGCGTATGGCAGTGAGGTGCTTTCTTGTGCAGTATAAGGGACCGACTATTTTTTTTAGCATTTTTAATGATGGTACGGATGTGCGAATGATATAATGAGGTCCCAGGTCGAATTCCAATCAGGTTTGTTGCATTCACTTACTCAAAAATACCTTTGGATAATGTATGAATCCATGGGTTAAATAATGACTTGCTTCTGGAAAATCACTCGAAAATTTATTAATGCAATATACATTTTTAAGAAGAGTATTATTTGTATAATCCAGAATATGTTTCGGCTTTAAATAATGCACAACCGGTTGATAAATCGTAAAAAATAAATAAATTAACTTCGCTGATGGGGCGTATATGGGGATTACTTGAGGTAAATTTGAGTTAGATTAGACTTGAAAAAGAAGGTGCCTCCTTCAGACTATAGCCGTTCATTCTGTCAAGCAAAAACTCAAGATCCGGTCGGTGATGCTTAACACGAGCTTATTGATGTCTTCTCTTTAGATTTTCTTCATTTTCAATGTTCTTTCTAGTCAATCATAGTGCTCCTATTACTACCGGAACAATGGTTGCGTTTAAATGCTATATTCGGTTTTTTTTATTTTTTTAGATTGTTATATTTACATGTTCATCAAATTCTCTTGCTGATTTTTTTTTATCTAAACGATAGGGTCATATCTATAAGGTAGCATTTATAATCTGTGAAGTCTGTTTTTATCATTTCAGCCAAAGTAAGACAATAGAGCCACTAAGAAGCAAGAGAAAGACAAACGATATGCCATTTATATTATTGAAGATCGAAGAGAGTTATATAACTGAGAAGTATGAGAAAAATTATTTTTAACAGAACTCAGGGCTATTGCAAATGATGAGACCTTGCCGCTAATCTCATACTTCGCTCAAATTAATTAAGTCAAGGTACCACAAAAGAAAGCTCATTAGAACAATTACTAGAAAATATTTGTAGAAAAGGCACAGAAATTAGAAAAACCTTTAAAATATATGTTACGTCGGGTAACAGAATTATGTGAAATAATACAAAACAACGTAATAGTATAAAATAGGTGTATTAACAGGAAAAGAGAAGTAGTTAGGAGAGGTGAGGATTAGTAGAACACAAAATGAGGTAATTAGTATACAATATCGTCGTAGAGACGTAATAGATTGACTAGTAGAACACTTCCGGTGCACTACTATTTTATATACTGATTCGAATAGTCCATTTCCGTGGAAATGTGGAGAGCGCCCCAACAATATAAAAGAAAATATGAAGTAAAAACAGAAAAGTCTATCTTTATAACAATATCTGACATATCATATTGTTGTTAGTATTATTAAGAGCAGTATTAGTGTTAGAAACAAATTCAGGTTTTCTAGTATGGACGTGTTTTGAACCACATATTTTTTGTTTAATCAATATTGTACTCAATATTTTTTAACGCCAATCACCTTATCTCTTTATAGTGTGTCGATTAAATTGCGAACGTTTTATTTTTCCACAAAATCATTTGCCGTGAAAAAAAGATTTTTATTAAAGATCTAAGCGGAAATATTTATCGGAAGATTACTACTTTTCACTTTGTTAGTTTACTAGTTTTAAAATGATTTCGGAAAAAATACTTCCTTCGTTCTGAATCGAAAAAAAAAACTGACGTTGTTTTGCCATGTATCGTTGTTTATTTGCAGACTTGTTTACTTTCGCTACAGTGACTTAAGTACTTTCAGAAATAGGCTTAGTAATAAGTTTCAGTGTAAAAATCACTTTACGCTTACGGTGCAATGTATCGAATGATACAGGGTGCAATGGATAAATTGTCATCTAAATAATGCAAAACTGAAGAAAAAAAACAACCACTGACATCTCATTTTAAGTTAAATTACACAAAAGTTTAAAGAGTAAATTAATGCAATAAAATTGCCATTAACTTTAACCACGGCCTCCAAACGACTTCGGAATTTCATGCAACTCTTCTGGGCGATTTCCCGGTATAAATTGGTGAATGTTGACATAATTCTTGTTTTCAGTTCCTCTTTGGTGTCACAGTGAGTTTTGCGGCTCTCTCGTCGCTCAAGTGCAGTGAGTTAAATGCCATACGTGATACACGCTTGGGCGATCATGTCTCGAAATAGATATGTCTGACTGGGCAGAAGATTATCCAGCAGTAGGTTTCCATTACTTTCCGCGAAAGTCTGGTTGCCAGCAAAGGCTATAGAACCCAATCCGTCTTGTTATTTAACCCATAACTGGAGAGAAGAGATGGATTAATACCTTTCCCAAGGGTATTTGCGCATAAGTAAATGCAAGGAATTCAATCGGAATTCGAAATCGAGTTCCCGATTTGTCGTTCCGAGCCGATATAACATTTACAATGTAGGGATTGACGGGGCCAAATGTAAGTGGTCGTAGAGATTGTCTTACAGCCATGACTGGGCCCTTCTGTTTGTGTGGCATGGCGCAGAGTCCTGTTGCCAGATATAAAGTCTTCCAGCAACCGCCCTCTTGACTAAGGTTAGGACTAACTCGTCAAGGCCTTTCATGTAGGCCTCCGTGTTTAGTCTGAGATCACTTTAAATAGCATGGTGTTGAAGTGAATATATCAACCAACTCTTTTCGAATCCTCTGCACTGTCTGCAGATTGACACCCTAACATTCCGAAATGTTCTCATTAGTGCTTTCGGTGCGAGTGCCAAGCAGTACAGCATGCCGTTTCCAAATTTCTAGGGAAATAATTGTGTCATGGAGCTCTTTCACTCAGAGACAGTTCTCAACTGAGCCTACTATAGTGGACATTAAAGCCAGCAATTAATTTTTCATCATTTTTTAATTTTGATAAGTTTTTTCAATTTTACTTTTATAATTTTTTGTTGCAATGTTCAGTTCGTTATGTCATTCTACAACCGCTAAATGACCAAAAGGGATCACAAAGTAATTTTGTATAACATTCAAACTTGAATCAAATATACCTTAGATACAGAATAGCATAGTCATATGACAAAACTTAAATCGCGTCTGTGGAGGGTCTTCAGTTCTTAATCTGTTAGATGCTATCTGTGTAAGTTCAGCTTACACGAATATAGGAGGCAAGTTTAAATCTCGTCTTCTAATACTAAGAAAGATGGCTTACTGATTAATTAGATCAAATATGTGTGTTTGCGTGTGTGTGTGTGTGTGTGTTTGTGCGCATATGTTTGCGTGTGTGCAATGTTTGCGTGTGTGTGTGTGTGTGTGTGTTTGTGCGCATATGCGTGTTTCTTATTGCTATATATGTTGTATTTAGTGGGTACATCTGCTTGTGTATATATCTCCGTTATTTTTTAACCATATGTTTTTGTCTATCGAGATATTTTAACGGATTTGCACCTTTGGCAGAATTCGATTGTACGTCCCCCTTTTATAGGATAAACATCTAATTATTATGGCATGGTTTATAAGGAAGACGAAAGTATAATGATTAAAAAATATAGACTTCTAATTAAACACACGTATCCACTAAATATAACGTTTATTCGTAAGAAATCGTTTTGCATTTATTAATGGAGCAGCCAATACTACTATAAGTTGAAATGTATAAAAAATTTCTCTTAATACAATTTCTCAAGGTAATTTATTGTTTACAGTAATGAGAGTGTCAGATTATATCTAAAAATTCATTTATATATATAGTGTATTCTCTCGTCACGGACAACAAATGAGGGCCGTAAAATAAAAAGGGGGTCAACTTTTATGGATGAGCATTTGTGGCTAAGGCTGAAGTTGTTCTGCAAACTTTTAGTCAGATGGAATATGTGATTGAACCATTTTACTTGAATGGTTGAGTATCAGTTATCATATATTTCCGGACAGCAATAGTTCAAACACACACACACACACACACACACACACACACACACACACACACACACACACACACTAATAACCTACGTTAATTACGGAGGCGCAGCTGTGAGAATGTCTAGTGACAGTCTAGAGGCAGTCGAGACGCAGCTTATCTATAATGATACGTTTCGAACTTACCCTTCTATTTGCTGACTACTAACATTCGTATTTGTATATATGTTCCGTTATTCTAATACCCTGTTTGAACCTAACGTGTTGTTTTCGTGTCTTACTTCCGGGCCCTAAAAACACCACAACAACTTGGCGACGAAGATATACATATATATAAAAAGATGATAAATTTATAGATAGATAGATTTAGAAACGTTATTTTTGCGGTATACTCATGTCTGAATAAAAACTGCGTATTTTTTTATTTTGTTTGTTTTTTGGTTTTTTAACGTTGTGTGTATTACGTTTATTAGTGTAGGAACTCGTGCATAGTTAACAATTTGCCCCTTGGCAAAGTGTGGAAATGCGTTCCCCTTTCCAGGACATATTAACTATATCACATCCCAGCACGATTTCGCATTTTAAAGAATACACATCCCCCGTTTACATTGGAGTAGATAGACTAAACTATCGCCCGGTTCGCACTCCACCCACGTCTATTGAACAAGTGAAGAGGCTCGTCCCTTGTTTCTTGTTTAGAATGTGGTTTTCGGCTTTCTCTTTTCCAATCTTCTCACTCTTACATAGCCCCCTGCACATCAGTGGCGTTACTGCCTTGCTCGGGGTGATATGATTAAAACAAAAAAGAATTTCTTGAAAACCCAAATTTGCTCGATTTTATATTAAAAAAATGAACAAAACTTTTGGTAAAGAATTTAATTAACTTATTTTTAATCCGACATTTTTTATTACTTCAGTAAATATATACAGCTAAAGTATTACGACCATAACAGCGTGAAATGCATGTTCTCGTCGAATCACCTAAGTTAAGCATCGATTAATCTAGTCATGACCTAGACTGGAAATTTAAGTTGTCGGATGCGCAAGTGATGTGATGGATAACGACCCGGAATGAGAAATCGGAGAGCAGAGTTCGTATTCCAGTCGACTTTTTACAATCACGAGGAAATACTACTACTCTCTCTGGATATGGATTAAATAGCACGATAGACCTGGTCTTATAGCCTCGGTTGACAACCAATATGCCGAAGAATGTAACAGCATCCTACTGCGAGAATTCTCCTGCAACGTCAATCATGAATCTAAAAGTGACATCATCACCCATAGGACCTGAAAAAGGATATATAACCTACATCGGTGCGATAGAAAGAGAGGGAGTGGAAGTTACATAATATTCTTCAATGTAAAAAAAAGAATTTATTAGATATAGTAATAGTAATATTAGAATATGTTTTGTGATGCAATGGATATCAACCTGAAACAACAAATCGGGGAACCGAATTCGAATTCCAGCTGAATTCATTGCAATCATTTACGCACAAATACCCTTGGGAAAGGTATTAATCCGTTTTTTCCCTCCAATTATGGGTTAAATAATAGGACAGATTGGATTCTATATCCTTGGCTGTCAAGCAGTCTACTGCAGAAAGCAATGGAAATCTACTGCGGGATAATCTTCTGACTGATCTCTCTCGAGACATGATAGCCTAATATGAACTCCATTGCGCAATTCGATAGGAACGATTTGATTAAGCAAACAAGCGTCTGGATTTATCATAACCTTGTAGTTTGTGCAGAAAGCCAGCGTACCTGACCCTGTCAAATATCCAGGACAACAGCTCAAGCTTCACTGGTCATGTGGATCTGGTATTTGTACTCAGTGACGGTCATTAACATGTCAGCGGTAGACCTGGCGAAGCAGAAACCATACTGTCTGTCGGAGAACAGGCAGTGGTCTATGAGATGTTGAACCACTTCAGCGTTGATGATGGCCTCGAAAACTTTGCCAGAAATCGGTAGGAGGATTATAGAAGGATTATTGGATGGATCTGAGAGTTCTCTCGAGTTCTTAAAAACAGGAACCACAGATAAGGTCTTCCAGCAGACAGGAAAGCAAGAAGTAAGGCGATAGTAGTTGTAGCGTTTGGAGAGGACAGCGGAGAGTTATATATATTGCAACAATCTCTCTTTAATACAGGTTTCATTAAAAATGACAGAGTAGTTATTTTCATTAATATATATATATATATATATATAGAGAGAGAGAGAGAGAGAGAGAGAATAAAAAGTGTGAGAAGCCGTGAACGTTTTCTTTAAAGCGTATATTTGTTGTTTTTGCTAACAAAAACTACAAATATACGCTATAAAGAAAACAATCACGGCTTCTCACACTTTTTATTCTATACAATTTCTCTCGTTGGAACAACCCTATTTCTTTATCCTATATATATATATATATATATATATATATATATGTAAAAGCTTTGGACAATTCCAAAAAAATTATACGAACACATGAAAAGTTATGTAAAAAAAAAAGTGATAGTACCTTGCTGGTCATTTTTATACCTATACATATATTCATCCGCAGACAGATATGTTTCGCTGTATCACAGCACATCGGTACGGTCAGAGATCCGATGGCTTTTACACAGGATTGAAACCCGACCCAATTGGCATTAGTCTGCGATTTTACCTCGTAACTATGGACGTTCGGTATGGAGGCAGACTTTATGATGTATCATATGCCAGTAGTTAGAGTGCGCTAATTCATTAATGAATGAGCGATATATATATATATATATATATATATATATATTCTCCACTACTCGACGACATAATTATTGCAAAAAAGATGAAATAATAAGGCACTGATACAGAGCAAACACGCGGTAACTGTCTTCATAACTTGTAGTAAAGTTTAATAACTTGTAGTAAAGAGAATGAACTGAACTGACGTTGCTTCGGTAGTCTCTCTCTCTCTCTCTCTCTCTCCCTCTCTCTCTCTCTCTCTCTCTCTCTCTCTTTCCATGAGCGTGACCTTATATAGATGAATTTCAGTGTGAACTCGTTTTCTGTTTTGACCAGAGCACACTCGTTAGTCCATCTGAAGGTGTTGGAGACGCTATCCATCAGGTGCGGGCGACCCTCTATTTGTAAACAAAAAGACAGTTTGCTTAGGCTTGCTTTTCTGTGTCTCTAGCATTTTTAGATGTCATAACTTTTATTATTTTTCCCCGTTCATTTATTCACGTCATCCGCGACAGACTGACTTCTCATAATTTGTTTCCGCCTTTACAGTTCTGACGATAGGGGACGAAACCGGTCGACTGGTGGTTTTTGTTCTAAAATTTATCATGGCCTATAGTAAATAATTTCTTGCCTTTAACGCCATAATACGTTTCTGTGCCGTCAAAAACATATTTAAATATTTTAAGAAAAGGTACACCCATTTTTTAATTAGAAAATTAAATAAAATACAAATCATGTCTAAAATGTATATATGTATATGATCTGTAAAATAAGATCTGATCTGTAAAATTTTATATAATTTAATAATTAAATCAGGGGTGTACTCATATATATATATATATATATATATATATATATATATATATATATATATGCGGTGTAGATATAGAAGAATCAAAAGGAGTATCTTGTATATAAAGTGGTAGGATAACTTACTAGGAGAGCTCTAAATATATATGTATATAAATCCATATAGAGCAAATATATGTAAAAATAAGACAGACACGTTATTCCATGGTTAAATGGATGTATAGGTCTATTTCAAGCAAACTATCTCCAGCTTCTCTCTATATATAACAGTGTTTGTTATAAGAAAGCGGAGGGTCATCCTTTATTCATAATTTAAATCTAAATTAAACAAACCATCTCTCGGTTTTGTGAGATTCTGCTCGTTCTTGAAGTATTTGGCTGCAAATAAAATTGAATAAAAATTTAAAAATCCGTGATATGTCCGCTTTTATATTCACGAAGAAAAATAATGCGAAAACACTGAAAACAAAGTTGTGCGTTTTACTGATAAAAAGTAATATTAAATTAAAAATACTAACATTTGCTGTATTTCTAATCCTTGGTAGATTTTAATATGATTTTTTAATATAATTTAGGCGAAAATAAGTATAACAACTACCCTTTAAAAAAATTATTTTTTTCTTTTTTGTCTTCTGTTTGGCGTTTATGTTTGTCCATCCTTTCTCGCTATTTATTTACATATAATGGATTTCAATTTCCGGTTGAATTTTTGACATACACCAATTAAAAGTTCTAGTATGCATATACAAAAAGTGTTTATAATTGTTTATTGATTGTGGCTATTAGTGAAGTTAAAATCAATGTCATTTCTTAAACATTGTTTTTTGGCCTTTTTTTAATGCGATTTCAATTCCAGTTCTAATAATACACAAACAGTGGAAATAATATAAACATGTAAATTTGTTATTTATTTCACATCTAATGCTTTAAGTGGTTTCAGCTTTCTAATGTGTTAGGTTTGCTATTTTAATTATCCTTAGACAATTCAATGAATGAGATAGTCTCATACGCTTATTCCAAGCAATGAAAACAAACACAATTCATTCGAAACATTTATTCGATATTTTTCTATCAAACAATGGCTGTGAAATTTTCCATCAAAGGAAAATCATAAATTGTGTCACTTAAGACATAGATTTATACATTAAAATGTTATCTGTCGTAGAAAAGATTTGGTGTAATAAAATTTTTTAACATTTCTAGGTTAATGTATATGTAAAGAAGAGGTTGGAAAAGTGTCTTTAATCTAACATGTTTCGCTTTATTAAGTTTCTTCAGAGATCTGTTAATAAGAAGATGATTTAAAACTTTAAATTTTTTTAAAATCCAAAGAAACAGTATATTGACTCAGCTTTGATTTCATTGATCAGATATGTGTCAATAGATGAGCATTTGCATACCTATACCTGTTTATACGTGTGTGTGTACCACGTGTTAAAGAAGTATTAGAAGTTTATTTTAAATGTAAGTGTGTATAATTGTCTGTTTAAATGTACGTATGCGAAAATAATACATGTGTCAAGCGTATTTAAGCTATAGACGAATTTTAAAATTATGTGTATGAAAAGAATCATGAATGGTTTGATATAAAAGTATTTTTATAAGTGGGTAACGTTAGTATCCATGTGAATGACAAAACGAAATACATTTTCGTTCAAAATTGGTGAAGAATAATACAATTATCAAGATATGAACGTTTTTTTAAATATGTGTATGAGAATATATTAATGTGTGCGTCTGTAAATTGGTAAAATCGATAATCTGTTCAAACTTTCAGCAAAATAATGTACACAAATATCAAGCAAACTTTTAATAAATAGATATATATTTTGAAAGTAAGTTGTTAACAGTTGAAATCTTTCGATGAAATAATATGTATTAAGCTACTAAATATCAATTTATTATTAAATATATTACAATATTATAATTAACTAAGATAAGTAATATTTATAAATATTAAAATATATATACATCAAGTTCTATATTATACATTTACAATATTGCAATTAAGCTATACATCTAGAAACACTAAATTATACATATATATCAACGTATTGGTTATTATAAAATTTCAGCGGTTGGAAAATTTTATTGACAAATTTTATTTGTAGGTAGGTATTATAACTATTAATTTATAAAAAATAATAAAAACTGTTGAAAAAATGTAGAACATTACAAGACATACATATATAATGCATAGAGAGCACATATATAAATATATATATATATATATAAACGGTCTAGATATTATATGCAAATAGGGCATTGTCAAATATTTTATGTAAAATTCATAGATATGTGTTATCCAATAAAATAAGTTGTGCTATTATGTATATTGAGTAAGCATGAAAGCAATTAAGTTCTAATTTTCAATTTCAGATTGATATTTAGTATTTTTTCCAGTAATTATAGCAATTTGCAGTGTAAAGACATTATTTGCGAGAACTAAAATCTAGTATTTTGGCTCGTAAAAAAGAACAAACAATGAATGAAAAGAACTATATAATCAAAGAAATTAGCAAAGAAGTCTTCGCTTCAAATTAGCAAACGAAACTCTTCGCTTCAAATTTCTAAGGATTTGAAAAGAGATAATACAACAATCAAGAAAATATGTCAAATAGGAATTCAACCAAGAAAAAAGTTTCAGGCTGAATTCAGGAATTTAACAAAGCGAGATCTATCACATAGGAGAAGAGAATTAATAAGAAACCCAAATGCGTCAAGTTCGTTCATATTTGAGGCCGCTGGATCTCCTATGGTGTCAAGGGAAAAAGGATGTAAAGCAGGAAGGTTGATGATGTAAAAAGCAAATAAACAAACCCATTTTAACCAAAAACACGAGGAAAGAATCTTGCAGTGGGCAAAAATACATGAAAACTGATTTCAGTAAAGTGCTTTTTACAGACAAATCAAGGATCACTCTCGATGGGCCTGGTGGACGGGCTCGAGGATGGGTTTGCAAGCAATATGACACAAGAAAATTTTTCAAACACCAACAAGACGGTGGTGAGATCATGATATGGGCTGGGATTATTGGTAATGAGCTCGTGGGTCAATTTAAAGTGAAAGACGGGGTTAAAATGAATTCCAAAAGTTACTATGATTTTCTAGAGCAATATTCCTTTAAATTGCTTGATAACCACTCTTTAGCCAAGCACCAAGTCATGCATCAAAGTTTACTAAATCCTGGTTGAAAGAAAATGAATTTATTGAAGATTCTTTTATGGACTGGCCTTCAAATAGCTGTGACTTGAATCCCTTTGAGAACCTGTGTAGCATCCTCAAGAGAGATATTTAATCTAATGGAAGGCAATTCAACAGCAAGCGTGACCTCTGCGAGGCCGTTAAAGTTGCTGCAAACAACTTACCAGCCGCTAAAATTGCAAGTCTAGCATCAGATGTTGACAATAGGCTGCTCAGAGTTATTGAAAAGAAATGAGCATTTGTGCAATAAATTTTAGGAGGTTCTTATTATTTTTTGTTAATATATGTTTTATGTTTAAAATAAAAAGTTTTTTTAATGGTTTTCCTTTAAGAAATGGACAAATTTGGTCTAACATCTTCTTATATTATTTTTTTACATTAATTTTACAAGGTATAATAATGTAAAAGTATAAAAACAAATAGTTGCAAATAAACTACTGACAGTTACATTAGTTTGTTTTGTTAACTTAGTAACTTTTTTCCAACCAAAAACAATAGTTTTCTCTATCACTATATATCTAAGTTAATAATACTGAGTAGAATTTAAACAACATTATAATAGGACTTTCAAAATTAAATACGCAACTCTTTATACTAATTCATAATTTCCATATAATCTCTAGACGCAGTTTATACATTTATATACATGCATATATTTTGAATCGATACTGCATTTACTCATTTATACGTAATAACTAGGAAAATATTAAAATATATAATAATAAGGAAATAATAGGAAGAAAACATAATTATGACATAGATTATTATGTAACAAAATATAATACGTAATACAGAATAGAGTAAACAGTGTTATAATGTTATTAATTGAATAGAATAATAATGGAAATATTAAATTATATAATTATATCAGTTGGCAATCACAAATTCATAGAAACATACAGAAGTGATGTAATGTTTTAAACGAGTGTTTATAGTTCATAGTATGGCTATTAATATCTTTTGAAAGTACTTTTTCTTTAATGGTTATGTTATTTTTTTAAATTAAACTATCATTAAAGTAGATACCTCCACTCATTTTCGATGACTAACTTTTAAATTGATTTTTTAAAAATAAAAAGTTTTCTTGAAACCTTTATTTTAGATTTAATTGAAAGCTAAGTGATTAAATTTACTATTTCCAGTAAGTAAAATACTCTGCTTTATTTTAAACAGAAATTGTATTGATTGGAATATAAAAGTTTCAGATATTTTTTCAATTTTTGAATTTGCCGCTATTTTTGAGCGATCGACACATTTTTGTAAACAAAAGTTAATTCTCGGTTTTAAAAATCTTGCAAAAATAAAATATAC
>JBBBDQ010000327.1:2282500-2287500 GCA_037127315.1 Ascarosepion bandense
CACACACACACACACACACACACACACACACATATATATATATATATATATATATATATATTCTTCACTGCTCGATGACATAATTATTGCAAAAAATTAACATAAGCCAATATCAAACAGAAATACGTCTATATCATGTTAAATGAACCTGTTCCCGTCCGATCACCAAAGTTAAGCAACATCGAGCCTGGTCAGTACTTAAATGGGTAACCATTTGCGAATACCAGGAGTTGTAAACGTAAGGACCAAGAATGGTCCACCGGCCCTCCAGATTTGGGGGTTGGGTACAGGGCTAACAACCCTGCCCCGTATAAAGCAGGTTGTTACAGCAACAAAACGTTGCTGCTCTATGCACCATTGGGTGTGATGGATAAATGATAACGATGATGACTATCAAAGAGCAAACACGAGGCAAGACCTTTCACAACTGGTAGTATATATAATTACCTGTAGTAAAGGGAATCAACTGAGCCGAGGCTGCCTAACTATTGTCTTTCTATCTATTGTCGTCACAGAAAGAATTATATATATATATATATATATATATATATATATATATATATATATACAAATAAATACACAAAAGTCTTTATTATAATAGAGAGGAGGAGAGTATATATAAACGCACCATGAGCTTCAATTTGCTCAAAATTTATACGAACATGTAATACCACTGGATTATAATAAAAGCTAACAGCTACAGATCAATATTGAATGAGATCTTAAATATGGGGTTCATAAACTCTCTGAACGCCATAATTATATACTCTATTACTTGCTTAAGTGATAACAGAGGCCCGTATTCTTGTTTGCATGCGCTCATACAGATGACTACGATATAATTAATATTATACTTCCTGCAGCTATTGGTAACAATTGTTGTCAGTTAGAGAACAGGAGTCAAGCATCGCCTCTTCATGTTCCGTGTATGCTTAACAGGTTACGGGTCCTACTTACACGCGAGCCAAAGAAGTTTCGTACATCGAAACTGGCACATCATGTATGTTAAGCGGCCAGTATCCTGTTGTGTTATCGCCTCGCATTTTCGCAGGAACTGCAACGGAATGGGATAAACAATATTTCACACATGAAGCAAGTTTTAACCTTCAAACAAAAGGCTATAGAACCTAATCTGTCCTGCTATTTAATCGATAGCTGCAAAAAGCCTACTTATTTATTATAAAAAGACAGAATATATGGTCGTCAGTAGGAAAGACAACCGCAGTTGTGGGATTTAACTGAAAATATCAGAACTAAACTTGCGCATAAATGCGTCTAGCTCCTTTTATTACTATTCAGCTATTGCTCGCTTATTTCCACTGAGTCCAAATACACACTCCCTTCCTAGGAATTGATCTAATAATCACTATGTCACCAAATTTACTAGACCACACCACTTCAAATAAGACGTTAGGAAGGAAAACCCCATCAATAATGAAAAAAAACGATAACAGCTATTGGATTTGAAAAACTTTTTTTCTAAAAAAATTAGAAACATTTTAAAAGATTAAACTAATGTCAGTACGTGCTGCTCGATCAATGAATGCCAAATGTTTTCAGGTAAGGAAACGGCCGATATTACCTTTACCATTAATAGATGTACATGTATGTCACTTGCGAATACACTTCGAAATATTTTACTTAATATTTTAAGTCACACAGCAAGCAGTTGCTCGAAGGCAGATCCTGCTCTCATCTTTGAACACAACAGAGCAAAATTTGATTTCCCATGGGAAATATGGTGAAAACAGAAAAGACGTGAACAAGAGCGTTGTGATTTAAGTGGAGGTCTGGCTATATTTTTGCGACTTGGAGTTCTGCTCTAAGTAAAAGATTAACACTTTTCAGATCGTCTTTATCTGATTTGCGCCCATTTGCGCTCTGATTTGAGGTGCCCGTGAGAATCAAGCTCACTTCTCAATTGTAGTAATGCTAGCTCAACAAGTGTGTTAATCATTACACCAAGCGGAAATTCCCGCCGCGTAAATATGATTGTGCGCATATCCAAACTAGTTTGATTAAAAAAAAAAGAAACGACTATGTATGTTGCTTGTAAATGAGATAATAATATACTCACAATAGCAATCTAGATTTACACTGGGCTCTATAGCCTTGGTGATCGGTTTAGGAGGATCAGTAGGTGTTCACCATGCGGTTTGGTGCTTCATTCCTTGCAATGTATCGATATTGGCAATCCCCAGCACTATGTGGAGTTCCAGAACCTGGATTAAATCTGAAGGACTGTTCATATTGCCACTCTTATTAACATCGAAGTATCACCGATGCTTCAATTTTTTTCAATCAGTTTTCTCTAAGCAAGGCAATAATGCCCCTAAGACGCAATAGACTGCTGAGTGTGAAAGAGAATAAGAAGACTTTAAAAGGAATTTTAAGACCAGTCTGAAAGAAGGGATAAATTCCTAGTCCTGTTCAAAAGACCAGGGAGGAGTGTGAAATGCACTATAAACAAACCTATCTATTTCTATTGAGGAAAAAAAAAAATCAGTTAATAATTTTTCAAACTTCAATCGGAGACGTTAGAAGTATGAAGTGGAAGTAGACTTTAAAAGGAAGAGGAAATCCAATCCTAAACAGGAAACAAGGGATAGATCTCTACTCTAGTTCAACTAAAGTGATTGCCCCGGGTATGTTATAACTCATAATAAGATGTAAAATTACTTTGAAGATTTTATAAGAATATCTATTAGACGCTAACAAGCGCAGACTCTCGTCAGAATGCTTCAGTTTCATTTTCTGTCATCATTATAGATAATATTCTAAGCGTAACTTAGATATGACACAAAGCCGAATGTAACATGCAACAAGAATCGAATTCTCTGTTTAATTGTAATGACTCCAGAAAAACAAGATTGCTATTTATTACACTACGTCACGGTGCCCAACACACTTTCTGCTCTACATAAGTGATCTGCCTAAGATCATTTATGGATATCGGTGTTGAGGACACAACTTTATATGGCTGCACATCCAAAATCCTCGTTGACCAGTGCTTGGTAGCTGATCTGTTCTCTGAACTAGCTCTGGCAGAGAAGGGGATGTAAAGTGGTTCACTGCCTCACTGAACACACTCGTGCTCTTCCACCATTGCTGATCAGACTAAGAACTTACACTAAGGCTGATAAATGGATGTGCACTCAGAGAGGCCCCGTGCATTCAGCGACATTTTGGACTTCAACTCAATCCAGACCTCATGTGCTGAAGATACCGGGGAAAGTAGTCAGTTCCCTGTACCGCTCCAGCAAGAACCTTACCCCTCTTGCTATTTATACCTCTACAAGAGTAATATCAGGATGAAACTAGAATACTGTTGCCATATATATGCAGAAGCTGCTTAGTTTTCACTTTTCACTCGCGAGAAAGTTCAAAAGCTTCCCCACATCCTTAGGTGCGAGGAAGTATTTCCACCCAACAACCCATTTCTCACAGTCGTAAGTCTATCACTGCTTTGTCACTATTTCCATGGAAAGTGTTATGATAAACTATACTCATTAATTCCACCAGTCTTATACTTCATGTTTTAAACTCACCATGCCACACTCATTGAAGCGAACCACCTTCATTCCTTTCATATTACCCAGGAGACCAAAAGGCTGCTCCCCCGATCATAACAAACCCTGGAACACTAACCATCAGTTAAAGTTACATCACTACAAACCATGCGTATATCATACCCGATTTGAAAATATCAAATCAATATTAAATATAAATCTTTATTTTAAATATTTTACATGCAGGCACTTCAGAATTTGTACTTTGAGTTTACATTAATAGGATCTGAAAAACATATTATTTCGATAAGAAAATCAGGTACTAAAAATTGTAATGAAACTGTATTTAAAATGGCGTCATTGGGGTATTGTGGTGCAGTGGATATCAACTCGGGCCAACAACTCGGGGAACCGAGTTCGAATACCAGTTGAATTCATTGCATTCCCTTACGCGCAAATAACCTTAGGAAAGGTATTAATTCGTCTCTTCCCTCCAGTTACGGGTTAAATAATAGAGCAGATTGGATTTATAGCCTTGGTTGGCAGCAAGTCTACCGCAGAATGCAATGGCAACCTACTGCGGAATAATTTTTCCATACGTCCTATTCTATATTGTTTGCTTTATTTTTTCTTTAACTAATGGGACTTTTTACTTTTATTCTTAATGTTGTATTTTCTTTCCTTTCTAGTACTTACATTTGTTCATCTTACCAGTTCATCGAGTACTGATAAATCATTTTTAAGTTGTTCAAAAATTTTTTCTGTTTTTCTCTTTCAAGGTTGATCTTTATGTAGGTGAGATTCGTTTTCTTTTTATTTCGATATCTATGTTTTCAGTTGCTGATATTTCTGGTGTATATTTTGCATTGTTGACATTTATATGTGAGTCTACTTTTTCCAGAATTATTTTGAATGCCGCATTGTAGACATAATTAGTTTTGATATTATAATTTCTCGGTTAGATTTTGAGAAATGTTCTCTTTCCTCTATTTCATTATTTTGTATCTGGTTTATATGCCTCGGGATTTCTTCCTCGGCTTCTTATATAATATTCTTGTTTTCAGTAAAACAATTTGGTTCAATGTGTTTTGGAGTCATTTTATTGGATTCTTGTTAATGATTCAAATAACGCCTTTTGAACTCTTCTAAACTTTCAGTATTATCTTCACAATGATTGATATACATTTCAGTTTCTTCATTAGGATCAGTCGATGGTGTGTTGTCAGTACATTTTATGTTCTTTTATGATTCTCTTTCATGTTCCGTTGATTCGCCCGTTGTGGTTGTAATTCTTTTTATTTCTTTAAATCCAGCATCTCTCAATCGGTTATTTCTTATGATGTACGTTTTTATATTGGCAAGTTTACTTTCGTCAGTGTACTTTCTAACTGCTTGTCCAACCTTTTCTCGCTAAATGCTATACGGTTGGCGAGTGTTGTTTGTCTGATCTTTGTGCAATGCTTCATATAATGCAGTAAAAACTAGCTTGTA